>JANHFX010011819.1:0-29886 GCA_027560015.1 Chloroceryle amazona | reverse complement strand
AATATATATGACTTCTTTTAACAAGTAAATCTACATCATATATGTGTGTAATATATATAACCTCTTTTAACAAGTAAATCCATAGAATATATATGCAATATATGTATATAACATTTTTTAAGAAGTAAATGCTGTTTTCTTCTAGTCTCTCTTCATAATTTTGACCTGCTTGGGATTTCCTGCTCTTGGATAAACCTGAAGGTAATAAAAGTCTCAAGGCCAAGCAGAGATGCTCAGGTTTCCTCTGCAGGGCATGGGGCACAGTCCCTGGAAGGGCTGTGTTACTCCTGGCTGTCCCCACAGAGGATGGGGCACACAGCTCTGGTCCCCCATGGCTGGCCTGAGTCCTGCCTGCTGCAGTGACACTTTCCCCTGTCACCAGCCTCCTTTTTAAAGCTTTTTCTCCAAGTCAAAACATCAGCACAAACCCCTTTGCTCTCAGTGTCTTGGGGGGGTTCAGCAGCAGTTGCCAGGGGGCTGCTCCTGAGGGGTCACAACCCGTCAGGTCTGGCTGCCCTGCAGGGCCCATAGGAAAGATCACACCTCGCTTTTGATTTTCCTTGCTCTGTCCCCTCGCCTGAGATTTCAGGCAGCTGCTCCCCTGTGGAGCCAGGCTCTCAGTTTGCCCCGACATCCAAGTGTCCCAGAGACAGAGCCCTCTTAGCAAAAAGGGACAGCAGCTGAGTCACTGAGAGTGCCAGGGCACGAATCATCCCCTCCTGAAGCAGATACATAAAACAGGGTAGACAAAGCCATTCTGGAAAGTGTTCATTCCTCCTTCTTGATTACAAAGTAAGGAGCCCAGTGGTTGGGGCAAGTCCCATCGAAGATGTCTAAAGCTGGGTGCAAGTGACTCTCATTGTCCTCCAAAACCAGCAGCCAACAAATAAAAAGGTGCTCAGTGCTCTCCCGGCTCAGTCTACATAACATAAAAACTGCAGCACAGACTTAGGTGTTCTTCTGGCTAAAGGAAAGCTCCTCATTGACAGCCATCTCCTGCACCCACCTTTGTGGGGGACACCCTCCTGTAGCAAGAGCTGGTCACAGGGAACATCCTGAAAAATGCTAATTTTGTTGCTAACAAGTGTTTGTGCAGCATTGTCATGTACTCTAAAAGGTGCTTTCTGGTGCCGTAGCTGCTGTCTTACCCACGGGGAGCTGGGAGGTGTGGAAGGGGACCAGGAAGAGGGAGCAGCACAGAGAGGGTTAGAGGATGCAACAGATTTTTTTGACTTCACCACCATCCCTAAGAGAGGAAGTGTGAAGAGTACCATGAAATATTGAATGCATGGAGGCAGGGAGCCAGAGATGATTGCAGTTCTTTATTTAACACGCCCAAAGGGCACCCCAGGAAAATAAAACCTTCAAAACCTTTAAAACAAACGGAAAGAACATTTTCTTTATACATTGCATGATTAAATGATGGATCTCATTGTCACAGTGTGTAGCTGGACTCAGTCAGGAATTAGATAACACAGGTGGATGCCTGCTGTATTTTGCCTGTTGCTTACACTCTCTCCCAAAGCATCTTGTACTTAATTACTGTGCTTGCAGATGGTGTATTGGGTTAGATGGGTACTTGGTCTGCCTCAGTACAGTGCTCTGATTCATTCCAGTGACCAAAGACGATGGGTGGTGACCAGTATGACGTCTCATTAAGTGGGTCTTGGCAATCTGCATCTGCCTGCTCCAGAATGGTTTTATGTTACATGTGGAGCACACCTTCCTAGTGCCTACTGCTGCGGCTGCTCCTGGCACAGAACAAAATTACAGCTCTCTCCTTACCCAACTCATATGGAAAGGCTTGTTGATGTCCTGCAGGGTCCAGGTGAATTCACAGACTTAATCTAACAAGTGTTCATCCTGTAAAAGTGAGTCCCGGGGAGGGAATTTTAACTTCCAGTTTTCAGGAAATTATTGTTGGGTGTTTTCCTACCCTTTCGTTCAGTTTATGGCATTCTGGATTGTGCGTCCTATTTAATAACAACGATTTCTTGAGGATGGGAGAACATTGCTCAGATCTGTGGTCTGAATTACTCAGAGAAAGGAGATCATATCTACAATTACGGTGTGCACTGGTACCTTAATCACACCAGTTAATGGATGAGATCAGTGTCTCCATCATCTAGCTCAGGTTTTGGCAAGAAGCGAATCCATCAGAAGTATAAAAGCAGTTAATCTTGGATCTGCCTAACCCCCTGTTTAATCTTGTCCAATTCCAATATTTCATCACTTCCAAAAGTTCTGAACATTTGTGGGTTTGCTTCGACCATTCAGCAAAATTCAACTCAGATTTATGAACTGGCTTAGCCACCCTGAAAGTGCCTTTTCCAATGAATTGATGACTCATTGAACCATTTTCTCCCAGCTTTAGAGCCACAGCATTTCATGGAAGCCGGTTCTTTGCTCAGAGAGATGGCTATCAGAGCCGATTCCACCGTAGGAGTGCTGAAAGCTCAGGCTGTGGGCTGTGCAACCGTCTAGGACTATCTTCTGTGGTAACTTCAACAGTTGTGGTACCTCCTCCTCTACCTTCTTTCATTTAATCTAACAGATTTATTGCCATTCAACTCCTTAATTCTGCAAACTGACTACCAGGGTTAAATTTATCAGATTTTGCAGTCTCCTTATGACTGGGATGTGCTTTGATTTGCGGGTCCATCATGTCCTTTGTCATTTTGCTTTCCATCTGGCTGGTTTCCCTTCCTTTATACTTGCACAGTCACTTGCAAGTCAGGATAAATATTTAGATTTTAACGTTATAAAAAGGCAAAGTCTCAAAGGTGGCTTATAGAAAATTCTCCTTCATGTGGAGATCTGCTGTCCCAACCTTTGGTTTCACCACAGAAATGGGCACTAAGCCAACAAATTCCCCATGAACAAAGTGTGGTCACCAGTGTCTATCTGCTGCTCTGCTGGCGTACCTACCAGAGGAGCTGCCTGACCTCTGCCTGCCTCCATCCGCTGGGGTAGTTTCCTGAAAAGATGGGCACCTGCTCCTTGTGCCTGGGTCCCTTGAAGCCTGGCCGAGCTGTGCCCTGGGCTCTCTCTCCCTGCTGCTGCTCGCTTGTCTCCAAAGCAGAGGGGTGAGCGGCAGCGGTGGGACTGGGTCTTCCCCACTCCTCTGAGCCACACACCACATCCTCTGCCTACATAGTGACTCACCACCGGTTGTACCGTCCAGCGCCTGTGCATCACCCCGGTGTCAGCTCAGGTCACACAGCCCCCCCATTGCGCTGCCTTTACCCCCAGTCACCTCTCTTCCCTGCCCCTCTTCAGTCCCCCGGTCACATGTGTGCATGTCCTGCCCAGTTCCGCACACAGCCGTACAATCTCCTTATCCTTGGGTTGCCACCACACCCCTTCCATGATGCTTGTCCTGGGGACCCCATGGCTGTCCCATCACCTCCAGCCCTCTGCCACTCTCAGGTGCTGCACCAGGAAGGACAGAAGCTGCTCCCTTGCTAGCAAGGCAGCCCGCTCTCGCGTTGCTTTAACAAAGTCACTGGTGGTGCAGCAGTTCACCTGTGATGTGTGGCTGCACTGTGAACAGCCAGGACTCTTTGGTGGCCCTCCACTCCTTTTCCAGTGCCCTTCACAATGTTCCCAAGTGAGATGTAGTGGTGGCAGAAGTAGGGAACCGTGGCTCTAAGCCATGTCATGGCAGGCTTCTCTTCATGAAAAACATCCTTTGCATCCCCATGGACCCACAAACTTGTTCTTTCGGCCACCTTGTCCCACAGCTATTACTGTAGCACTTCTCCAGCTCTTCCTGTATGCCACCTGCCCTGCCCGTCTGCTGGTCCCTGACCCCTCTCCCCACATCTTTATGCACCATCACTCAACCCTTATGGCACTGATGTGTGTCTTTGGGAAGCAAAGCAAACTGATCAGTTTTCAAGGCATTATGAAATTCCTCAGATCAGCAGTAAGGGAAGTCTTCCCAAATAGAAGAGCTGACAGAGAATGCTGTCACTGGAGAACCACTGGCCATGCAAATATTTCATCAGGAACTAGCTTTTACATTTGGGGTGTAATGCTGTAATTTAAGAATAACTTCTATTAAAAAATAAAAAAAAAGAAATCCTAGAAATGTATCACAAAGAAAAAGTCCCTTTCTCCACCACCAAAGCGTAGCAAACGGAGATCAAAGGACTTGTTTTTTTCCTATAGTTTCAAGCTGAATAAATATTTTGCATGAATAAAATAGTATTGGGTGAAGTGTTCCAAAACAAAACATTTTTTATAGCAAAATGAAATCATTCTATTCCCAAAATGCTGAACTTGCATCTTTCAAGCTTATGAAAACGTAAGGGATTTTTTAATTTTGTGAAAAGTTTTATCAGAATGGCCATCTTTCCAAAAAAGCGGTTTGCTTTTATCAGAACAGCATTTTTGAGGGGAGGGGAAGCCACTGCAGTATTTCCGACTGGTTGCACGTCATTTTGGACTCAGAAGAACAGAGCCCTGGTGTGGGATCGGACACAGACCTGCAATGTGACTGTCACAGGTCACTGCCCTGAAGGTCACACTAAAGCCTGCACTGGCCAGATGTGGCCACAGCAAACCCCAAATATGCCATGGCACCCATAGGAGTAAGATTGCCTTGGGTTTGGTGAACCTCCTGGCACATATTTACCAGCTATCATTGTCTCCCTGTGCCTGGAGCCCACCTAGACAAGCAGAAATGCCTGTGGGTGCCCCTGGAACCCACAGAGTCCTCCAGAGTCCTGCTCTTGCCAGCCCTCCCCTTCCCACTCCCCAAAGCCACGCACCCTGCAGCACCATCCTTCATGCAGCAGCACTGGGGATGCTCCAGGCGAGCAAAGGCAGTTCCTACAGGGCAGGCTGGAAGACAGAGCCTGAAGGACCAGATGAGCATTGCTCCGTGCTTTTGCTTCCTCTCAGGCTTTGCATCGCCTGTTCGGACTGAAAATTCACATGACTGCCTTGCAATCTGTTTGTACAGCAACAAATACCACTTGTTTCCACTGCCGGCTGTTACCACAGCACAAACAGGGCTTTGTCAAGGCTAAAAAGCTTTCTTAACCATTGATAGCCCTGTCTAGTTGCTTGTCGATGCTTTTCTGTCTCGCTGCTAGGCTTTAGACTTTAAGGTCCTCGTGTCTCTAAGTGGTCTTTTGACAAGAGAAAAGCAAAGGAACAACACGGGGTAGCGGTTCGGCTGTGCTGTCCTTCCTGCCCCGCTGAGGAGTGAGTGACCTACATTTGGGTTGTGGCAGGGCCATACTTGGTACATCACAGCCTCAGCCCCTGCCCTCCTCTCCTTCATATCGACTAATAATAACAACAACTGCTTTGCATGATGTTTACCACCCACACATATCAACCCCCCCAAAAAACCCCAGAGGAAATAACATGAGGTAGCATGTTTTTTTCTATTTATAAACAGAAAAAAAAATTATTCCCAGTAATAAACCAGATGTTTATCTGCTACGGCAGAAATGTTGAGTCGATTTTTTTTTAAATTCCAAATGTGAAGTTTCCTTTGCTTGTGTCAAAGATGTCTCATCTTCATTCATCACAACCTACAATACCACCTCCTCTTTCTCATTATCTTCACCGAACTCCTTCCCTCATTCCTTGCCTTTCCCAGCTGTCTGTGAAGAGACCCATCAGGCTCAGCCAGGACAACCCACTGTCTCAAGTGCTCATGGAGCTTCTCTTTGGCCCACAGTCCCGTTTCTGCCATTATTTGAGTTTGGGGTAGAGACCCACTGCAGCTCTAGGGATCTCACTTGCCCAGTGCACCTGGCAAAGGCTCTGGAAGGACAGTGGGTGTGTCTGATCCATTAGTCACTTCTCCAGCCTCTGCTTCAGTTTTTCTGCCTGCAAAATGGTAGCAATCAAGTAGAGCTTTCTTGTAAAAGGATGGAAGCTCTTGGATAGAAAAACCCGGAGCTGGGTATATTGCAATAGACCCAAAGGCATTTGTAGGTCCTTCTGCTCAGTGCTAGGTTCAAATACTTCTCTTCCCAAAGGATTTACGGAAGAAGCACACAAGTGCACCAGCACACACGTGTGTTGGTGGCTTTTCTTGCAGAGTGGTCATTCACTTGGGCTTTTGGCCTCAGAAACTCCAGGCAAAGTCATTACTACCCTGTCTAAAATTAGCCTCCACTTGCAGGGGATGCTGACAGACCGTATGTTGGCACAACTTCCCACCAGAGCTGCTGGGGAGAGTGGGACACAATGGCACTGGTCAGGCAGGACAGCAATGGCAGAGACCAGACATGAAACCAGATTCCCTTTCAGCTTGGGTTTTACCCACAGGCCAACCCCCTCCAGACAACAGCAAAACCAAACCAACTTGTCAAGACACATCCTGAAACAGCCTCATTACATATGACAGGGGCCACAGAGAAAAGGGATATTTTTGGTTTTGAGTGGGTGCCTCTAACTTTCAATTGTTTTTTTGAATTCAAAGCACTGTTTGAAGCTGCAGTTTGCAGTTTCCCATCCTTCATGTTCTGACAAACACAGTCAGTCCGTTACAGATTTTCCCTGCTGAATGGTTGCAGTGGCAGGAGGGGACAAATGAATCGGAGTCTAGAAAATGCCTTTACTGAGAGAAATGTGAGCAATTTGTCTTATTTTTTAGTCAAACTGAGGAAATTTGAACCTGGGTCCATATGAATTTAAGAAAAGGAAAGTTTTGACCAGCGGAAATGAGAGTTAATGACAGATGAGATGAAAAAAACACCCCAGAAGGCTTTCCTGTTTTCTGTCTTCTGACTCTCTGTCAATCCAATAGAAAAGAAGCAAATCCATGAGACTGAAGCTAGCTAAACGTTGGTGTGACTTCATGAAAGAAATGGCAGGTCCATCATCACTTGAAGGCTTTGAAATGAAAGCTCGCTGTCTTTTGAAATGAAATCTTCCAGTCTAGTTGAGTTTCCTGGTTCACTTGTGCTCAATAAGGTAATTTCTAAAGAATTCAGCAAGAAAATTTGCACTGATGTATCCTGGGTGACAGAATTGGCTCAGTAGGTGAGACACGGCCTTTGGAGAGGTATCCAGCAAAAATACACACATTTGCTTCACTAAAAATTTTCAAGATAATTATTTCTACACATAATGTATCTCCAGTACTGCTCATCTGTCCTCTCACTCCTATTTTCATTTAGCTACTATTTCACCGTGATGAATTCAAGGTTGAAGCTACTAGCTCTTATGTGCACAGCCCTTGCTGCACCACGCTCACGTGTGTGTGAGTGGCCTGATCTAGGCTGCTCCAATAATCCATCCATGGTATGGGCCAGGGGCACAAACATTACTGAACTGGTTCACCCCACCTAACTTGAGTGCTTGATGAGTTCCCAGCCTGACTTTAAAATAACACGTTTTGTTCTCTACTGGAAGAAGCTGCTGCTAATCAATAAGAGAGAACAACACTAGAGTCTTAGTATTTTCCTAGTCTCTTTAAACTCTGAGATATAAAAGATGTAGGCTTGTCTTCCTGTGCCTGCAACATCCATAGATTTCCCATCATGCCAAAGAGAATCCTCAATTTATTCTTCCAGGCATGTATTCAAGGCTGAAACTACACTAACAAGACCAATACAAGGGCCAAACCCAAGTCCAAAGCTCAGGAACAGAGGAGGACCAATTAACAATCCATTTTCACTTAAAATGAGCTGGGGGTTCTTACAGTGCAGAGAATGATAGAATCATAGAAAGCCTTGGGTTGAAAGGGACTTCCAAAGGTCATCCAGTCCATGCACCCTGCAGCAAGCAGGGATATCCTCAACGAGATCTGTCTCTTTGCAGATCTCTCTCTCTGATCTCAAAGACCTGTGTTGCCAGCTTATATTCCCAGTAGACGAAAGTGTATAGATAGCAATTTAAAGTCCTTAAACTTCATTTTTTTCAGACTCCATGAAACTTTCATAATGAAACCCCAAAAAACTGGGTGAAATGTATGGTTTGGTCTGGAAACCATGAGCAATTCTGTGGTTTTTGCTTAGGTTTGTACTGAAACTAGCCCAAACTAGGTAGTTTCTTCTAGCTGAAGTTTACCTAAAGATTTTGAATTCATTCATACCTGAAACTGAGAGTGAAATTTAGGGGGCATGAACCCATATAGTCTAAAAGAAGGAAAAAGGGTTTGCATGAAACCGCAGATCAGGTTTGCTGAGTTTAGCACCAGTTTGGGTTTTGCTGCTGACTCACTGAACCACGGCTGCTGGTTGGTGGACCCCTTGACTCTATGGCTACTTGTGTGTTGTCAAGCTGCTTTGGGAACATGAAGGTACCCGAGTGCTGCTGTTTTCCAGGTTGCATCTTTGAAGGCATGGTTGAACATCACCTTGTGCATTCCTTCTGCTTTGCTCTAATCAACTAGAATTCCACGTGTTGGCTGGCAGGCCTCCAGTGGGGAAAAGTCTGGGGAAAAGTCTGGAGAAGTAGCATTGCCAGAAAAACACTTGTATTTCTTAGACACAAGAGGAAAATTTTTCACAATGACAACCAACCATTGGAATAATCTTCCCAGGGAACTGCTGGAGTCCCCAGCATTGGATTTGTCTGGACAGGGTGCTGGGCCACGTTGGACCAGATGATCCTTGAAGACCCTTCCAACCTGATTCTATGATTCTGTTTGGTACAGTGGTTCTTGTTGATGGGCTCTTTGGGGGTCTCAGTGTCCAACTCTTCTGGACAGGTTGAAAACCTTCTATCAGCAGAACTTGCTGTGTGTTGTGTGCCCAAGGAAGAACTAAGGTATTTGCATAGAGGCATCAAAGAAAGAAATAAAGGAAATCAGGGGGGCGGGGGAGTTAAGGAATGGACAGGTTGAATTTTTTCAGCATAAGCCTGCGTAAATTGAGACTGACATTGACAAGGTTCTTGGGTTACATTAATTCAAGAGAGGCTGAAGTAGAAATGATATGAATATTAATGGAAAAGCACAAGAGCTTTTGCAGGCCACAATGAGAATCAAAGATAGAAACACTGAATTTAATTCCACGGAGGGCAAACAAAACAGGATCCACAGTGGATATGTCCTGTGGCTAAGAAATACAGCTTTGAGAAAAGCTTTGGGTATTTTTAGGACAGATGTTCTAGTGAAAATACTGTCAGATGCAGTGTTTTGCCTCACAATTACCTTTGTAGGGACAAAGAAGGACTGTCACTCAAGGCTGAATATTTTGATTTTGCCTTTTCGTGCTCCTGTGACATATTTTCTCTGGCTTACGTAAATGAACAGCAAGTTTTTCCAGAGGTGATCGTGCCCTTGCAGTCCGGGCTGTTGTGTGGTGTCTCGATTTCCTTATCCCCCTGTTTCTGGTCCTCCCTGGATAAATCTCAACACTGGGTCATCCCTCCTTTATGATGACCACATCATTTCACTCCCAAACATGCTGCATTATGCTTCTTTGGTAGCTGCTACCCTCAGAAGGGTGATGTCAGTAGGTGGGTGTGATTTTTCACAAGAACTGCAATGATTAACCTTCCAGCCCTATGCCTGTGAATGAGCCTCACGCTCCTAAATCACAAGTGCCCCCAGACATTTTCCTTGCTTTTAGCTATCTGAAGGATATCCAGACCAAACAACTTGTCTAGGCTATTTCAATAATCCATCCATGATATGGGCTGGGGGCACAAACATTACTGAACTGGTTCGCCCCACCTAACTCAATTGTTCTAAGCCAGGATGAATCACTTACCCAGAAAGCATGGTCTAGCTTACACCAATGCTACCTTCAGAACTGGCCTGGAAAGCATTTCACCCAACGCATTTATGAAAATCTTGCCCCTTATCCATAAGTAGTAGAGTTTGTGAGAAGTCAAAAAGCTCTGAAAATTCACTGCAGAAGAATGCTCAGCCTGAGGTGTAAATTAGCACAGCTTTAAAGTCTTGTAACAGTAAATTGCATGAGGCTGAGATCTGATCAGCTCTGTTTAGAGATGCTGATTGCAGCCAAGGGCTACACTGCTCCAGGGAGGGACCTTGCATCTTTTCCTGTGGTGATTTGTGTCTTCAGCTATAGTTATGGGAGACTAAAAAGCAGCCACTGCTTGTCAGTGTCCCAGGCCCAAGCTTGTAACCGAAAGGTGCCAGTAGCTTCAAGCTGGTCTTGTGCTAATTGCCATGAAGAAAAAGCTACAGACAACTTCCACCATTTAAGGCTTTTTGAAACATCATTCTTGCCTCATTCTTAGGATTTCTACCAATTCCCCATCTGGAGAGAAAGCGCCTATTGCCCTGAGGAGAAGTGGTTTGTTTCCTTCTTTTACCATTGATTTTTTGTGTGGATTTTGACAGATCACTTAAGCTAAGAAGCCCTTGGCTGCAGCTTTTCTGTGCTTGCTCAGGCTCCTAAGCCATGTCATATCAACTCTGTAGAGGCCTGAGGACCTCTACGGGAGCCTTTGTGGGCACCAACACCTGAAGAGTGTCCCCAGCCTTGAGTGCTCAGCTGTATTTAACCACTGAGCCTGTGTAGAGGCATTTTCAGCTTTTGTTGTTTCATTACTTAACAGGGAGATGGGGGAGAAACACCAACCCTGACCCACCTTAAATAGGTGCTGTGTGGATAAACCCATCTCAGACTGTGGGGTGAGCGATGGTAGCTCTGGTTCCTCAGGCAGCTAACTCTACCACACATGCTACAGCAGAACTTTTGCAAGCTTTTTCCTTCCTTGCACTGTAGGGATGGAAAAAATAGACAACTTCACGATTTCTTCCCTGAGAAGAAGAGTGATGGGGTTTTATTATTCTGAGAAAGGTGAACTACTGAAGCCTTTCAGCTTGCCAGAATTATAAATATACTTTCACCCTACATTCCTGTTCTTCCTGGGATGTACAGACTGAATTTCAAGCTAGTTGTGACACTGGCTTTTCAATGGTTCTCGTATTATTTCCCAGTAGGGTAGTGTTTTAAGGTCATGTTGAGCAGACTCTGCATTCCCTCTGTATAAGACACAAGGAGACTTGGTAGCTGTCAAATGTAGAATTCCATGCTCTCATGGGGTCTTTATTTCTAATCTGGATACAACATTCTGCCAGATGAATTCAGACATGATGGAATTCTGCTCTTCTAAGTGAAGTTTAACCAGAGATGATGTGGTCCCTAGGAAGTTTTCATTATTTTTCATCTGACCTCCAGATCATTCATCTCTCTTCAATCAAAAGACTTCAACACAGTTCTCCTGTACAGGAAACACAAATAAGAGCTCTTGACATAAATCTGACCAACTAGTTCAGGATTCCACTTCTTACCGTGGCCAATTACTAGAAACTTTGTATTCACACAGAGGAAAATTCTTATTATTACAGCCTAACATTTCCAGTGCCTTTCCTAACCTAGAGCCTTATAGCTATGTCTCCAAAGACACGAGTTCCCCTTTCCATCTAAGAGGTAATGGCATCATTTCCGAAATCATTGCTCAACTGCATCCCCAGGTGCCTACACGCCTCACGCTCTTCCTTAGGTGGGGTGGGAGAGCCCTACACAGATGAAAAATGCTGTTCAAGTCTGATCCTGTCCCACAGCTCAGACCCCACCTGATGTTTCCTTGCTTGGCTCATCAGCATTGTTAATTTCCAGGTTTTCCAGGTAGAAACACTTGCCCTTTTATGTGATCTAAAGGCCCCTTTCTGACTTCAAATCTGTGAATCTCTTACACACATCGAGTGTAAGATCCTTTTCTGTGATGCGCTGATCTCAGGGCTGCATTCCTCTGCCAACCCTGGGTACATCTGGACACAGCTGGTTTCTGTGCTGCATCCCCTCACACAACACATGGTCACATGGTCTCTGCAGACCTCATCTGAAGTCCAGCACAATGAAAGGGAGCTGTTCCTTTTTTTTCCATGGGTTTCAGTGCTGATGGTTATTTCTCCTTGCTATTCAAACCCATTTATTAGAACTTCCTCCTGCTGACACAAAAACCACTTCACGATTTGCTCAGGCCAAGATTTTCAAGAGTGTCCAGAGACTTTAAGAACATACTCAGACCAGCAAGTGTAAATGTCCTTTTTTCTGTCTCTTAACCAACTTGAAACTGATGCAATCCTCCCTCTTTTGAATTTAGACCCCAGAAAAGGCACCAGAGTCTTAATACACTTCTGGGTGGCTCATTTTTTATCGTTCTGCTTGAATCCCACAGAAATGGCCTGGTTTTCAGAAAATGGTGAGAACCATGTTGGAAATTAAGGTCCTCCCAGTGTTTTGTAACAGAATAACTGGAATTTCAAGTATCTGAATTATCTAGGTGTGCCTGAAAATCCCATTCTAAATAACTCTGCTTTTTCTTCCTTCTTTTTTTTTTTTAAGCCATGTTATTAATTATCCCATTTCTTCCAGCTTTGCAATTCATGCATTATCTTCTTTGCTTCACTCCCAAGTCATTAATCAGAATACAGAGGGGTTTAATACCCAGAAAAGAGCTTTTCCACTTGGATTAACTCTCACCAGCAAATGCTGCTGAAAGATATCAACGATTTTCCAGCAAGGCAGGCAGCTCCCTTCTTTGGGGAGGGTGTTACATGGGAAGAACTGCTACTGTTTGGGCAGTAATAATATCTCCTTCTGAGCAAATGCACTCTCTGACAAATCTGTGCAAGTTACTGCACTTTTCTAACTGTTCCATCTGTACTGCTTTGTTACTGCATTTTATTATCTACTCTAATGCCTCTGGTTTCTACCTGCACTTCAGAAGAGATGGATGGTGCGTATCACCTCCAGTATAAAAAGGTGTTTTTCCCCCTATAGCCAATTTTCAGCTAATTTAATATACCTGGTTTTCTATTACCTTACAAGGCTGAGTGATATAATTCTTTCGAACAAAGACGACAGTTGCACAGCACGAATAAATGCTATGTAGCTTCCCAAGGAGACAATACTGAGCAATGGTTGCTCTAACCTTTCTTTTTTTCTCTTATTTTCCTCTCATCTGAGGTCTATTTTTATTCAGTAATTTTATTTGAGAAACAAAATGAGAAAAGGACATTGCTATTCTTGGAAACCTTCCAAAAACGTTGTAGAAGCAGAAGGCTTGGAGGAGAGGTACACAGCATCTGCCTCAAAAGACCATTTTATGGTGACAACCAACAGTACCATCACAACAGTGTTAGGAGCATGATACTGGAGTGTCATTTACTTCATTCTGTGACCAGCCTTGGATTTGGACTACAGAAATGGACACAGATTCTAATAAATATAATAAAAAAAAACCCCAAACAATGTGGTCAGTCCTGGCTCAGGCACTCATCTCCCTTGGCTCAGCCTGAGGTGTGGAGTACAAACCGAAGAGCAATGCTGGAGAATGATTCACTGGAGGAAATAAAACCCTCCGACAACAAGGTGATTCATACCTTGAGTGCAAACGGCGCTTTGCAGTAACTTCAATTTACTGATTTTGCATTTCCATATCAAATGATTTACAAGCACCTGCATGTGCTCACAGGTTTATATGTGTGCACTCAGAAGTTAAACAACCATATATTTCATGGGGTTTCTCTCTGTAGATAAGAAGCCCAATAGCATATTTGCTATTGGAGACCTTTAATTGGGAGGTTACTAGGAGAAACTCAGGGTAATAGAATATACATCATAGTGCATCGTCTCTGAGCTCTTTTAGCTCTGGAAAAGCTAAGGACCAGGCTCTGGTAGCAAACTACATGGATATAAACACAAAAGAGGGTTTTGATGAGAAATGGCCCCAGTTCCCATAAAAAATAAACCCAGAAACTTCTAAAGGCACCTATACACCTCAGAGCCCTGGATTTCAGTGGTGGCTGGGCACCCACGCACAGCTGGTGAGTTGGCCATTAATGTCTTTCAGAAAAGTTCTCCTTTCTCACAGACTTCAGTCAGGGGTGAATTTCCACTGACCACGTGGATGGGTCTTTAGTTTTCATCAAGTTTATTTCCTTTCAGCAGAGGAGTAGCTAACTAAATACTAACAAGGGGATGGGATATTTTGTGCTTTTCTGCTGAAGAGTTACTTGCAGCATCTACCAAGAAATAATTAGAACTGCTGTTTTTGTGGTTCGCTTGTTTTCTCCCTCTTTGTCCTTTTATGCTCAGCTCTTTGTGGCAGAGGATGCAGCATGTGCCAATGCAAATACAGAGCAAGCACCTGCTATTTAGCCTCTTGAACTGGAGGTTGTGAGAACTGATGCAGCACTGGTCAGAGGTATGAAAGCAGTGAACTGTGCTCTGGAAATTGGGAACAATAAGGCAGATGATATTGTGATAGGGTTTGCAGAGTGATGTTAGGAGCTATGGGGTAACAAAGCATCACACTAAACTTATATTTGGAAGTGCATCACCACCTAAAAGCCCAGCTCTACAGACACACTACCCCAAGAACACCTATTTAATGGGGAGGTGCAGTCGTTTCTTTGCTGCCTAAGACAAAGCTACAGAAGTATCACTCATTTTGCAGTATTATCCTGTTTAAAAACTGCCTTAGCAGTTTAGCTATCTTAGCTGAGCCATGTTTCACTTCAGCATTTCGAGATATTTCACGCATTACAAAGCGGGGAATCATTCACTGATCCTGCTGCTACCTGGGGCAGTCTTAGGTGTTTGCCTTTGCTGTCTGGAGCACTGAATTACAAGATATCACTGCACGAGTGGATGCTCTGTGCTCATACATACTATTATGTGACCTTCCCGGAGGATTTCAGCATTTCCAACACACTAAACTCTGTAGGTTTCCAGGGCTAAACTAGGGGTCAACAAATGCAGTTTAGAAAGTAACAGGGCAAACTTAATCTGGACTGCACTTGTTTACACAAAGTGATTATTTGTCCCTTTTTTTCCCTAACTGATGTAATTTTCTTTTGTAGTTATCACCTCTACAGTATCTCATTGTCTGCTTGTAAACTCAGCACAAGTGGTTTACAGTTTGAAGAGCTGACAGTGCACATCCACATGCAACCGTAAAAAGCCTACAAGCTCCCAGAGGACTGTGCCCTCCTCGTGACACCAAACGTGATGTGACAACCTTAGAACTACACCACCATGACTCTCCTAAAAGTCATCTTCCTTAGTGAGGTATCTGCTCAGCCATGGACAAGAGGTGCTGAGCTGTCTTTTCAAGTCACTGAAAGGTCCTTGTAATTTGATTTTTTTGCAGTCGGATTTTCCCACATTTCAGAACTGTCACATAGTCCAGGAGGATTGAGGAGCCCCGTGTTCCGCTTCCCAAAGGCTGGGTTTGCTGCTTTAAGGGGTCAAATGAAATTTCACAGGCAAGACTGTGTAAATCTTTCTGCTGCAAATCCAGAGTTTCCAGTATAAACCAGAGCAAGACTGCTGCTAGCAGCTGGCTGGTGTTTTGCATCCATCAGGCAAGACCCAGTGGGTGAGGATCCACCTCATCCAACCTGTCAGTCTTGAATGACAGGTTTCCTGAGGAAGGCTTGACCAAGTGAGACTTTTGTCTCAGCCTTAAGGAGAGAAAGCTGCTACCCTTTGATTAAAACAGATTGTGCCTGCTTCCACAGAGATAAAACAAAACATGCTCTGAAAAACACTACTTTGGAAATCTACAGAAGCCTTTGTAGTGCTGTGCTGTAGTGATTTTATTAAAGATAGTAGCAATAATACAAGATCTCAAGACTGTTATGTCAGGGGTGTAAAGAAGGATTGGATTGAAATTGAAACCTCTGGTTTGGGAGTCCCAAAAGCCCAAATTAGAGGAATGGGAGAATTCCACTCAATAAATACCTGCTTTCGCTGGCCCGATACTCTTCCCAAGGCATCTCTTATTGCTCTCTACCAAAGGCAAGATACTGAACTAGGCGGACCACTGGAAAGATCCTGTTTGGCCTCTCTGATGCTCTTGTATTACTGAACTGGGAATAACCTGAGATAAATAATGCTGCTGCTCATGTCGATGGTGTTACATGAGTTAACTGGCTGCTATAGATATGACTCAAAAGAGGTCACGCATCAACCTTGAAAATTTTCAGCAGCACCCAAGTGTCTTTTGAGCTGAACTGGCCAGAAATCAAGGAGTCATTGCACATAAAAAACGCAGGGTTAGGAATGAATAGTCCTTCCATACTGGAATGAAGTAGGAAGTTTTCCAGCTAAAGAAAACTCATTACAGTTCTGTGAGAAGCCCTGTGGTTGGGTGATAGTCCCAGGCTAGGAGAGAGGAGAGGTTTGTGGACAGGATAGAAATGAGCATTCATTCACTAGCTGAAAATAAGGCAGGGCAGGGAGGTGAATACAGACACCCTCTGTGGGCACATCCCAATATCGTGCTTTCAGCTGCTCTGCTGTGACCACTTTCTTCCTAGGGCTCTGTCTAGAACTTGCATCCTTCCCTGCTGATATCTTCCTGCCACATTTCAATGAAATACTTCAAAGAAAATCTCACCCAACATCTTCAGACCTTCACAGGCAAGAGCAAGAGTCACCACACTCAAAGCCTGGTCACCTCTGAATGCAGAGCTCTGGAGATCACAGCTCTGGGATGCTGCTGAGCGACAGGAAGGCAGAGCTCGGGGGTGAGGTACCAAGTGGTAGCTGCACTGAGTATAAAATGAAACACAATTTACATAGCTCTCCATTTCACAGAAAGCCGGTGCGGGGGGAGGACAACTGATCTTGGTAACTATTTGCCTTCTGACATCAGAAACCTCTGATGCAGCGCACAGAACTGCCGTCGCAAAATCCCTGATCAAGAATATGAAGCTCCTTCCCCTCTTCACAGCTGCGTCCTGCTTCACGCCCCCAGGTCCTTCTTTCTTTGTACTACAAGTGATGAAGTTGTTTTTTCCAGATCACATGAGCCAGGATGAAGGGGGAAAATCCTGCCAGGAACAGAGATGGGCTGCAACTTGAACTTGATCAAGAGGAGCTACAGAGCAGTACCCTGAGAGCTATATAAGAATGTGCTCAGCACAAGAGCAAACACTTTTTCAGGTGAAGGACTCTGGTGAATCAGCCATGCATGTGAATGAAGATACCGTTTCAAGGAGGCTTGGAGCCACTAACAAAACATGTTTGTATTTCATCATCGCTAGCCTTGTTGCGTTACTCGTCTTTGCATTAGCCACCGTCATGGTCTTAGTCACTCAGAGGATGGTAAGAAATTTCTTACTTTATTCATTTGCTTTTTCTTCTTTTTTTCTTTCTTTCCTTCTTTCTTTTTTTTTTTTAACCTACTGCTTTCCAAATATTATTCTGTGGCCAGAAAACCGGTTGCTGCCTCCTGTTATAAAGGCACACACATAAATCAGGGGAGAGAAAGATGAAACAAAGAGAGAAAAGAACTTTCAAAACCAAAAAGACAACCTTTCTCCATGAGCAGCATGCCTTTCTAGCATGCAATTTCTACTCAGTAAATGGAAGTAGAAATAATCCAAGATGCAAGCCACCCTCTGTCCTGGCTAGTTAGGAGGAGAGGTGGAGAGAAGATAGATCTTTGTCACTTCTTTGGAGACTCACCACTGTCTGACACAGTCTGGGCTGGTAGTGTCTACAAGTGCTCCTCTAAAATATTGCTATATTTCAGTAGTGGACATGACACAAGATCCTGTGAGGTGCTGTCTGCTGGGATGCAGCAGACCTCTCTTGAACCACCCAGAGCAGTGGATGGGGGCAAAGTAGCTCCCTGCTGCTCTCTTTTGTCAGTCCTGTTCTTGGGTGTGATTTTTAATGCAAACACAGAGCTAGAGCAAGGATGACTGAGGATGTAAGCGAGCCAAGGTCTCACAAAAACAACAGTTCCCTCTGCCTACAGACATTTTTTTCCTTCTTAAAATAAAGAGGACTGCTGTCAAGTGGAGGTTGAATGGGGAATCAGTGAGACAGTTACAGCCAGGGCAGAGGGACAGGCGGTTGTGACGACAAAAAGTTACCAGGAACACTGCCATGAACTTCACCAAGGTAAAAATACCAGATTAGAAGTTGTAAAGGCTTTGAAATCTCACAGCAAAAAATATAAGCACTGAAGTACCTCCACTACTATTCATAGAAAGAAAGCACCAGTGTGGGGCTGCTGGAGGAAGTTGGCCATGGAAAACAAAAGATGATCTTTCAGTTCAATATTTTCTCTTACTAAATTTACCCTGTGCAATTTGCGTGACTGTGTAGGCACATTACCCAGAAATTAAACCGAGAAGGCTTGACTGATACGTCTTTAAGCTGCACCATAGAGGAGCTATTTACCTGAAATCAGACTTCTTCCAAAAAAGCAGCAGTTTGGTCAAAGTTTGAATGAGACGTGGGGGTTTTCAAGTGATAAATAGTGGGACATTAAGGGAGATCTTTAAAATAACAGCCTGGATAATTACAGAATTGCCACAGCTTTCCTATATAATGGGGATTTCATTTGTACTTATTATGAAAGTAAGCATTAAATTACCTCTCCATCAGGATAAATGTAGTTACACTAGTTGCCAGAGGAACAATATTACTGAAAGACTCAGGGTTTTCATTTAAAAGAGTAATGACATTATTGCAGCTGCTTTGGAAATTAGTTTGGCTGAAGGAGAAAGTAGAAAGCTGAGGTGTGTGAGAAACACATATAAAATCGAGCAGCAATTTCACGTTGTGAAAGGAATTTGGCAGTAGAAACATAACTTTTGTTCCTGCCCTCAGGGAGCCAAAAGACCCTCAGTTCAGAAGCAGCACGGTCATTCTCCATTCACGACAAATTCCGTTCTTGAATATCCAGACCAGGGAACAAATGTTGATTCTGTGAGACAGGTTCCTTAAGAAACTCCAGGACTTGTTCCAAACCCACGTTAGCACATGGTCACACTGTCAGCTGAAGACCAGACACACAGTGCTCTGGTAAACAGTGCTGTGCTTGGGCTGAGCATCTTGCAGTATTGACTTCAGCAGCTCCAGGACAGGAGGTCCAGGTGGGTTCCTGTACTTGGAGCTACTGCGTCCTGTTGCTGTAGGGATTAGAGCACCAGCAGTTGGCTTAATTGTTTTCTTTGTAACTTCTGAAGAGAGGACCAACATTTTGTGTGATCAGCCTTTTGGGAAGACCTCGTTTTCCCTCCAGATGTTGTCATCTGGATTATGTGAGTGGTCCTTGGCTGCAGGGGCAATTCTGGCAACTTCATCCTGTCTTTATGCTGAGCTGAGATAGAAACATTTATGTTCCTCTGCTCAAAGGAGTGGTCTTAGGGACAATGCAGGCCTTAGACCCATGCCTCGGGTCCCACTGCATTAAGAGGAGGCTTCTGGTGGAAAGCAGATCACACAGAACCCCTGGCCTCATGGCAAGTACAAGACAGTTGTCTGCTTGTCTCCTGTTTGATGAATTTACCCTGGCCTAGTTTACGATGAAGGAAGACACATTGCAGATGAAAAACCAGACTGTGCTGAAACAAGGCTTTCACATCACCTGGCAAGTGTCATTTTTTCGGAGCTAAACTAACTACACGCAGTGCTGAAGTCAGTTCACTTCTTCAGCTGTCACCTGCAGAATCCCTTGGCTTCAGGCCATTCACTTGTCTCGATCCTTCACAAGGGACTTTATTTTCCTCTGGAATAAGAAGTCACTGTCTGGTGGCCTGTAACCTTCATTTTCCCTCTTAATGCTCTTTCTTAACAAGAGCGCAGACACGTCCACCCTTCTGCCTGCTGCATTCCACTGCTGCTGGATATCTGTACAAACACTCCTCTAGGTAGATACTTATGTGTGCACAGGTACGTATGAATTCAGGGAAAGATTATGGGCAGAAAGAAACAGACAAATGTAATTTTAAGACACGCAGACCCTAGGAAATCCCACGCTGTGCTGCGAGGTGTGCTGTGTCCCACACACAGGCCACCTACCTCGGTGAACAAATTCCGTGGAAATTTCCAAAGTCTGGGACAGTCCACCACTGCTCTGCATTTTCCAGCCTTCGTGTCTTTATCCAAAGTGCGTGGGCAAATCTTTTCAGCACCTTCAAGACACCGGTGTAGCAAATGATGTCAGTTAAAATAGTTCTAATTCGGGGCTGATCGAGGCTGCTGGAGTCCAAACTGCAAAAGCCCTTTAGCAGAGGGACTGGCATGACCAGAAATTGCTCCTGCAGCTCGTAGCTCGTTCCTGCACTCTCTCGTAGGTGACTGACGTCAGTTTAAATGCCATCTTGCCATGGGCTGCCCAACCGGTGCCTATCGGCCCCCCCTGGTGGACAACCCTGACAAACCTTCAAAGAAAAAAAACCAAACCAAGCCAAAGCACTGAAAATCGCCCCTGAAAGCAGATCGGCTGCTTGTTGAACCCCACGGGGAAACTGCTGAGGCATTTTAGGAGGACACTGCGCTGTTGCAGCTCTTGCCATCGGTGTCCTGTACAGTGACAGTCACCTGCTCTCTAGAGCTGTCACTTTAACAGGTTTTGCCAGCGCTGGAAGCGCTGAGTTTCACAGCAGGCTCTGTTTCCTGCGATGCTCATTCTCAGGGCAGCTGTGAGGACAGCACTCAGCATCCTGGAGTTTTCATGTCCAGTTTCTACATCTGCCTCTTGGCAACTCAGGGCTCCCCACCTAAGGCGTCAGTGCCTTCCTTCGCCTCAGCCAGGGATGGGGAATGGTGCTTTGAGGCAGGAGAGCCTTGAGGCTTTTCTTCAAATTGCAAAGCTTCCTTCGAGGACAGCATTCCAAAGAGCTCGTCCCTGCAGAGCTACTGTGTGGACACGCTCTTGGGAGAGCCCCAGACCTAGGTAAGGTGACCCCAGACCAGTTTTGAGAGCACTGTGGTTTTGAGGTGTGTTCTCTTGGGATTTCTAGAGGCAGACGCATACTTCAGAGACCTCTGGGTACATGAATATTCACAGTTCTCACACAGGACATTAGAATGACCCTCTGGCAGCAGCAGGCTGTCTCTGCTTGGGGAAATCTATTGTAAAATGATTAAAGAAGAAAGAAATTACTTTCTCTGGCACCTGATTATCATTTGCTCTAATGAAACAAACTCCAATTACTCTGCTTCCGGAGTGCAAACTGAGACCCTCCATCATCAGCACCCAGATCACTCCAGACAGGGTGAAATCCATTGTCATGAATTCTTCCTGAGCTGCCATTGTAGAATTTAATTCTTTGGGCTCCTACT
Organism: Chloroceryle amazona; assembly: GCA_027560015.1. Lineage (NCBI taxonomy): Eukaryota > Metazoa > Chordata > Aves > Coraciiformes > Cerylidae > Chloroceryle > Chloroceryle amazona. Next base: position 8,833 of record JANHFX010011819.1, on the reverse strand, counting down.
GCCTGCCTCTTTGCATTCCAAATTACAGCATTACAGGCAATATTTTTGCTGTTTAGAAAAGAAAGAAGTAATGCCAGTAATAATTCAAAGCAAGCACTGAAGTTTTATTTTAGTATCTCCTCAATTGTCACTAAATTAAATCGCATTAGGAGCTGCCGTTTTCCCCCGCTGGGAGATTTCCCAGGTGAGAAGACAATACATTACTGCATGTTAATTTTGTTTCTGTTGCTCTGACTACAAAGCAAGCTGCGAGCCATCGGCCTTGTCCTGCTTGCCATCTCCAAGGGAGGGCTGCAAGGTGAACAGTTCGCTGCTGATAACATCTCAATCACTTTACCACTTCTCTGCAGGCAGCAGTGGATGTGCCATCTGATTTCCTTTAGCATATCTATCTGGGGCAGAGCATCATCTTTCTCCCGTGCAAAAAAAAAAAAGAAAAGAAAGCTTTTAATTCTCTGCAGAGGGCAGAAATGTTCATCCAGTGCAATGGAAAGTAATGTTTCCCTGAGTGCATGTCAGAGGGACAGCCCAGTGCAAGGGGCCAAGATGGGAGCTGAGAAGCTCTGGCAGATGGTCCTTGGGGGTGTTTTCAGCTGGGACTGTTCTCAGTCCCACATTTGATGCTACGAGTGCATAGGAACCATGAGAATCTGGGAAGAAGGGTGTTGTGAAGGGGACCAAATAGCTTGGAAATGTCTGGTTTTTTTCAAAGAAGAGCTCTAGATTCCCATTCATTTAATCCAGCATATTTCTGTACAGAAATACTGTCTCACCAGACAGTTTCTGCTGTTTTCCATAAGTGTGGGGTGAGAAAATGAGCAAATTGTATGTTAGGGATACCCGAAATATGGAGCACCTGTGCTGTCTCAGTGCAAGACACGGCGTTATGGCACGAGACCGAAGGGTTACAGTGTTTTGCTGGCTGAAAACATGGTCACACTGGGCCAAAGCCTAATGAGAAGTGTTGTTAAACATTTAAGGCTAGAACAGTAAGTACCACAAGCAGACACAGCATGACTTCTCTCACTGCCCAACCATCCTCCTTCTCCCCACACCACACGTGATCCTATTTACACCCAGAAAGAAAGTGCTGATCTCTTAAGACCACTGTGGGTGAAATTGTGTCCCACCGCACGCGTGGTCTGCCTCGTTTCTCCCAGGAGATGATTAGATGTTCTGCCAAAGCTGGTACCAGCTTCCCAATTTTCTTCTTCTTGGACATCCTGGTCAGTCACTGGAACAGAGTCCCCAGGGAAGTGGCCACAGCACCAAGTCTGTCAGAGTTCAAGGAGCATCTGGACAGTGCTCTTAGTCATACAATTCAGGTTTAGGTAGTGCTGTGAGGAGCAGGGAGTTGGACTTGATGATCCTTTTGAGTCCCTTCCAACTCCAGATATCCTGTGTTTCTATGCTAAACTGGGCCTGGTCTGGTCAGCCTGCACAATTAGCCCGGGTAATTGGTATCCAGATAAGAGGAGCTCCTTTAGGCTAGTCTGAGCAAAACCCACTCCCTGATACTGAAATCCCTGTGAGACTCTCTGGTGTGTGTGAGTGAAGGGATGTGACGCAGAGTTCCAAGCGTTGAGGTACTCTCAGTATCTTTCCTCTGCTGTTGGGAGAATTTCTTGCTCCTCAAGGGCATCACTGGATGTTTATGAGCTGTTGGTGACTTTACTTGCGTGGAAGTAATGTGCAAGCAAGCACAGGCTTCAGGGTTGTTCGTTTGGATGGCAGAGAGGTGTGATAAAACAGAAGCAAGACAATGGATGAAGCCTACTGTGTGTCACACTGGAAGCCTGTTTCCTGAGAAGTTCTCAGGTCAGGCTGACTGACAACTTCTTCCTGTGCCAGTCTGACACTTGGAATTACATCCAAGCAAGAAGTAGGAGGAAAGGTGAAGCATGACAACACTGTCACTCTCAGACCTGTTCTGGGGGTCTACAGCTTTTATTTTCATCCAGCCACGGCTTCCCAGGGACAGACACTGGCTCTCAAGGCTGTCCACGTGCTCTGTAGTGGCTGGCACTGTGTCCCTGTGCATCAGGCTGTGTATTGCCTTCCTGGCATGGATAGAAACTTTTAGGATCCACTTTTAAAGCAGGGCTGCAATTGAATATGGATCTGCTCTGCTCCCAGAATAACCATCCCTTCTCTTGCTTCTCTTTCAGGCAGCTGATCCTGCCATGGAGGGCATCGCGAAACCTATCAGGACAGGTAAGACACCTAAACTGACTCTACATGTCATTTGTCTCAACTGTAATGCAAATATTGCCCAGCATCACAAATGAGCCAGATCTGCGCATCTTAATATTTCACATAAAGTCTCTTTTTTGGTTAAAAGCCAAGGTAGTGGAAAAAAAAAAAAAAAAGAAGAAGAAGAAAAAAAACTTTCAAATTACTCGGTACCTCCGGAAACCAGCGCATGGCTGAGGAAATAACAAGTGTGTCTGAATTTGCCCCGAGGTGTCTTTTTGCCAGAGGATGTGAACAACAGTCTGACTATTAGGTCTGATTTTAAGGGCAGACTCTTGCACATGTGGGCGTAACGTGCCCATCCTCACAAAGACCAGGTGCAAATGTGTTGGAACATTATTTCAAACCAACTGAAACTCCTCCTGTCCTCCTCTGGCCTGGAGCAGTCATGTGTTTCCTCCTGGTTTGTGGGGAAAGGAAGAGGTAGGCTCAGAAGGGGCAAATGGAGGACAGTAGCAAGAGGCACAAAGCGAGGAATTAAGACAGGCAGCGTGTGAGCACAAGGAACCCAAACCAGGAAAAAACTAACTACACTAGCAGAGACAGTGTACCAAAATTCTGCTTTTCCTCAGCATAAACCAGGAGGATCAGTCTTCACTTCATTGATATTTCCTCCCTGGTTACATAGCCCTTAGGACCAAGTATTTTGACTTCTTGCACAAGTTCATACTCAGTCCCTGAAGATACCATCACCTCCCACTCTACAGAAGGGAAAAATGAATGAGTGTTCATCTACAAGTGTTGGCAGAATGGGAAAATGAAGTTGAAGGTCCAGAGAGCCCTAATCCTGTAACTATCTTTTCTGCAGCCATGTTTTTGCCCACAGATAATGTGATGCAGCATTTAGGCAACACATACCCTATCTTGGATAACTTTTGAATCTGGGACTCTTCTGTATTGGGGTTTTTTTTCAGCCTACAGGTGTCAAAGTAGTCCCTGGATGTCACTTTGTCCTTCCTGAGAAATTCCCATCTTGCCCACCCATCATTTTTTGTGTTTTACAATTCTTGGAGGGATGTCCTAGCACACCCTGAACACATCTTGCTTTCTCTCTATCAACCTAAGTCTTTCTAAGTCCTTCTTAAGTTTTCTAGTGTTTTACTTTCTACCTGAATCTCCTCAGAAATAAAGCAGGGTCTGAACATACCAGGCATAAATAAGGGCATCGGGACAGTCACATCCCAGCCCCACTCCAGTGTGTCCCAAAAGGTGCCCAAAAAGGAGCTTTGCAAACCTAACAGGCTGCCCATGGTCCCCCATGATGATGGAGAGTCCCCAGCAGCTGCGAGATGATACAGAGACTGTAGGTCAGTATTTTTCAAAGCAAAGCACAAGCATTCCCAGGAGAAGGAGGAGAGGTCTCACTAGTCCAAAAGGATATTGCAATATATCTGGATACACATGTAGATATATAGTTCTGTATCTCATATCAGACACCCTGAGCCAGTTGCTGTCTCCCCTGATCAATAACAGGCAGGTGCCAGGCAGGAGGGATGAGCTTTCTCCAGGAATGTACAAGATGCCACTTTCATGAGCCAGAAACCTTTCTATTTTTGGGTCTACATCAATTACAGGCACCCTCTTGCTCTGAATTCTGCTGCTAAATCTGAAGTGATGCCTTTAGTGAAAAGACAAAGGAGGAAGTGATAGAGAAACTCCACAAGGCAGGAAAAGTTCCTGGAAGCTGTTTGCAGTGGGTGTAGGTGCTGTAGCAGCCTACCCCTCACTGCCAAGCAGTCTCTAGCGTACGTCGCTGGCAGGGTAATAGAGCATTGAAGTGTGGGAGCATTACAGTGGCCTTTTATTTTTCTCTTAAAATGCAGAAAGCAGGGCTAACTGATTAATATATATGCCAGTGGGTAATTACTGAGGCAGGGAGCTCTCTCGTATCCTGCCAAGCACTGTTCTCTGACTTCTAAGCAGGGACTTGTGGCAACCACTGCAAGGTCTGACCCAGCAGCTGCAGATCAGCAAGGACCAGAAGTGTAGGAACCATCACAGGATGTGGACTGCAAGAGACTGAAGGTCCTGTGGATTTAGATTTGGACCCATGTCTGCATCTCAGGCAGCCCAGATCTTGATGGTGTCATTTGGTTCTATTTTGTACCTACGTTGTTTGAACGAGGGCTTCCAAGCCCTACGTTGTAAAAATGGGCAAGCAAACAAAAAATGAGCATTGCCAAGGTGCCAGCTGGGTGCTCAGCCTCGCTCCAGCCCTGTGTTAGTACTGATGGTGGGGCTGAAGGTACCTGCTTGTGCAAAACATCTCGGAGCTGCTAGTGGGGGATGCAGGACTGTGCTGGTGGGGGCAGCTGGGGTTGACTCAGGCAGAGACTCAGTTGTAAGGCAAATGGACAGTGGTCCCGACACGGCTACTTCTCTCAATTAATTTTATGATGTTAAAGCAGGAAAAACATGATCATTTCATTTAGATTTCCAATGAGATCATGTTCTATTATTAGCTAAACACCAGTGGGCACTAAAGCAGATTTATAGAAGGTTTACGTTCCTGACTCAGCTGTCAGTCCTCAATGGATGGGTTTGCAGGAATCCGCAGGCAGCAGCTGAGAGCGATGCAATGGCAGCTAATTAAATGTTTGTGTGAAAAATGATATCAATCTCCTCAAATCCTCTGTTCTGTTGTCAGTGGAGTATCTGAGCAAGAGGGGGAAAGAATGAAATTCATCGTGAGCTAAATGTGAAGTGTTCTTTCAGTGGAAATATATCCACATTTCATAAATAGCAACGTATATATTAATATAGGCCAGAGAGGTGTTATTGTTGGGTTTGGTTTTTAGAGAGAAATTTATGATGTGCCAGCATCTGGAGATGTTTAGTCCTCATCACCTCCTTGCTGTCCTCTCTGAGTCTCGCTTCCCCATGAAGGCTGTAATCTCAGACCGATGATTTTCGTGTTAATTTGAACTGCGAACACGTGATGCCAGGTTCTCTTCTCATTTATAAAAGGAAAAACTTGCAGATGCGTACACCACACACAGTATTTATAGCTACTTTTGTCTGGTGGTAAGATGCATTAGCAGCTGGTGGAGAGACCAGCAAAGAAAATCCAGCACACCATTCAGATTTTCAATGGGAAATAGGTTGCCAAATAAAAATTTAGCTCTGAGAAATTAATATAATACAGGTGACATTCCCATCCTTGCTACCCTAGAGTAAATCAGATGGAAGCCAGCGACACAAACAAGCCTTGCTAGATTTGCAATATCTCTGAGTGTACTTTGACCTACAACTAAATCTGGTCTACTCCAGGCTGGCATTGTCCCAGTGCAACACTGATGAAATTGCTGGGTTGTTAGTCACAAATCCCATGATGGTGGGTTCTTTGGAAATGGGTATTTCACGATTAGACCGTATAGATTTTTGCCTTCTGGGCTTCAGTGCACGTGTGTGTTTGCGTGCAGCGCTGTGAAACTACAAGGTTGTGCCTGCCTGCTCTGGGGAGGTCAGGGCAGATGAGCTGTCCTTCTCAGTTCACAAAATTTTGGCAAGCCTGGGCTTGCCAATGCTGGAAAGAGCACCACGCACACATCATCCTAGGCGAGCATCCGGAGGAAACTGCAGCTAGGCAGATTCCAGTCAGTCATAACAAGGGCTGGCTGCTTATTGAATTGATAACCAGATGATCCGTACTGCTGCAAGATGAGGAATGTTAGATCTTCCATCTCTCCAAAACTTAAAATGCAAGTTATAGATGAATATATATATACACATGAGAACAGCTCATTAAATTATGTGACCCATGCCACACTGATGAGCAGGTTTGAAAAGTTTGGGCCTCAAACTCTACAATTTTTGCCTTAGCCATTTGTGCAGTGCTGAGTTCATAAGAGGTTCTTCTTAAATTTGGAGGAAAGAAAGGGATATTTCTAAAGTTTATGTATTTTGGAAGGAGGTCAAATTGGCAGCTGAACTCAGTCCCCTTCCAATGCACAGGACCAGAGTGAGAGTCCTTGGGCTCTCGAGGACCACAGGCACTTGATGCTTGTGTGACAGGCACGGCCACAAGCAGAGGCCAGCTCTGCCACTGAGCCCAGGAGAAGACATCACCTGGCTGGGACAGTCCTTCAGCACCAGCTGGCAGCTGTGTGCAGGACGCTTAACTGGAAGGAGAGAGTTAAAGATAATTATGGGGACTTCGATAACGGCTGCTGAAAATTAAGATGAGGCAAGTGGTGTTAATTCTAGCATGCTGACAGAGGTGTCTGACATCATCCTGACCACTATGATAAGCACTTAAATTGGTGGTGGAGGGTGTGGAGGAATTGAAAGCTGGTTACTGCCTGCTTCTACTACTTCATAAATAAGTTCAGGGTTTTGACCTGCCCTTGTGCCCATCCACACGCAGCCTCCAGCCAGTTGTAGTGTCATACACACTGCAGAGGTGTCTCACTGTGAGAGGTGAATGGTACCAGGACAAGCTTCAGAAACCCCATTTGAGGGGCTTTCCATGTCTGGGCAACAACCCTTTGTGCCCTGGCATGCCACTTCCAGCTCTTGGTTTCACTGCCCTTTGTCTGTGCTCCTGTTACACTCATCTCAGAGGTGGGGAAAGGGAGGCAGCCAGCAGTGAGAAGAGTGCTCCATGCAGAGTCACATCTCCTTGGACCCGGCTGGCAGCAGCCGTTATGTCCATGAGTCCCACAGCCCTCGGGTTCCCCCCGGCTGAACAGGGTCCTCTTGTGCTTTGATGAGGCTCCTTCCACTTTGCACCATAGGTGGAACTCATGGGAGCATCAGTGAGGCTGCAGCTCCTTCCTGCTGTTGTGTCCCCTTTGGCTTGGTGAGGAAAAGCTGCATTAAGCTCATGGAAATAGACTGGCCCTTTCCCTCAGGGCTGCACCCTCTGGATGCTCACCCTATAGTGAAATGGGTCAGGAAGACAAAAGTGAATTCTCTCCTGCTAACTGCTTTGAGACAAAACGGTCTAAATAATGGTCTAAAAACGGCTCCCTATTAAGACTCCTTCCTTATCAGCAGACTTCCTGAAAGTAGCCTGACCTACAGCTGCTTTGCATCACAGCAGACAATGAAACCTGTGTGGTCTCCTTGGTACTTAGTCCTAAATGTAGCTTTGCTTTTCCTTCTCCTCACAGTATTTCTAAGCTCATATAATCCTATTGACTTCAGCGGGATTACCTCTGATTTACACTGTTACTAGTGCAAAGCCAATTAGGCAATCTGAGTGAACGTATCCATCGATCAGTCCTGAAACTCTTGTAATTTCAGTCTCTCCTGGCTTGCTAATAAAAGAATTAATTTGAGAAATAAGACCAGTAAACAGTTATAAACTGCCTCAGCAGAGCGAGAAATGGAAATTTATTTTTTTTTTCCAAAACTTGCCTTCTCAGAAACCCATCTGATGACACCAAATAAATGCTTCAAACACAGGCACACAAAACTTGCTGACATCGGTCAATGCGAGTACAGCTTTGGAAATGCAAAGTGTGGGTAGATCAGTGAGGGGTAGATCTAGAGAGATGCCGTGAACATCACGAGACAGCGCGTGACTGATGGGGCTCCTGGCAACACCAGGCAGCTCATCTGCAGGCACAGCACTTTGCTGGTTTAGCAGATGCTACAGGGATGCAGCTTCCAACGTCTGCTTAGGGGGATTTTCTGCTTTATAAGGTAAAGCCCCCAAATGCCACCGAGTTTCTGTAAAAATACTCTCCCTTTTTGGAGGACACTTGGAATGCGAGTGGGCTCAGTGTGCTGACTGTGCATTACCAGAGAATGCTGCTGCCACTGTGGCAGCTTTAGTGTGAAATAAGGGCCAGAAGGGATTTCTCCTGTCCTGTGCCATATGTCCACATCTCTGAAGTGTCTGTGCACTCACCATATTGATGTGATTAAAATCAGGAAAGTAAACTTTGGGTTTTTATTTGGGGATTTCCAGCGTGGCCAAGGGACTTTGATACACAACTTACTCATTCTTGGAGTGCAGTGAGCATCTGCTCCATCAAAAGTGTTTCAGCTACTGAAATCAGAGAAAGATTGAATTCTTTCCAGACACCCACAGCCTCTTTCACCAACATTGGCTCCAAAGTGCGCAGTGTTACAAATCAGGGGGACTTGACTGTGGGATCAGCTTCTCCCTGATTTATCCATCCTCCTGACTGTTAGAAATCAGTCCAGGCAGATACTGCAAGGGTCTGGAGATTCAAACCCCTTCTTTACACCTGTAGTTTCATGAATCATATGAAACGTAAAATCCTTGTCTCACTCTGCATTTAGTAGACTCCTCCTTGTTCCTGTAAGGAAATAGAAATATGTCATAGAATCATAGAGATGTCTGGGCTGGAAGGGACCTCCAGAGGCTGTCCAGTCCAAGCCCCCCGCTGAGAGCACAGACATTCTCAGCTAGAGCAGGGTGCTCAGACCTTTTTCAAGCATCACCTTGAATGTCTCCAGGGATGGGGCCTCCACTGCCTCCCTGGGCAACCTGTTCCAGTGCTCCACCACCCTCATGTAAAGACCTCCTCCATTAAACCCATCCTAAATCCACCTCCTCCTATTTTAAACCCTTTGCCCCCGTTCTTTTCACCCCCGCCTTTGACAC
>JANHFX010011818.1:31427-47670 GCA_027560015.1 Chloroceryle amazona | reverse complement strand
GTGGCGGTGGGGTGGGGGCTGGGTCCCGGCATGACGAGGGCGGGGCTGACGGGGACGGGGGTACTGCGGGTGGCGGTGGGGGGGGGCGCCGGCGACCCGGTGCTGCCGGCGGAGGATGGTGAGGGCCGACGGGTGCCCTTTTTGCTGCGGGCCCTGCGCATCGCCGTGGTGGTCTGTCTCTACTGGTTCACCTCCATCGCTATGGTCTTCCTCAACAAGTACCTGCTGGACAGCCCGTCCCTGCGCCTCAATGCTCCCCTCTTCGTCACCTTCTTCCAGTGCGCCCTGACGGCCGCCCTCTGTCTGGGCCTCAGCCTGGGGGCGGCCTGCGGGCCCCCCTGCCCCGGTCTGCCTGCCCTCCGCCTCGACCCCAAGGTGTCCCGCAGCGTCCTGCCCCTCTCAGCTGTCTTCATCGGCATGGTCACCTCCAACAACCTCTGCCTCAAGCACGTCGGCGTGGCCTTCTACAACGTGGGGCGCTCCCTCACCACCGTCTTCAACGTGCTGCTCTCCTACCTGCTCCTCAAGCAGACCACATCCCTCTATGCCCTTCTGGCCTGTGGAGTCATCATAGGTGAGAGGGAGAGGGAGGGGGCTGCACCCACTGTGTGACCGGCCCCATAAACTCGGGAGATGGAGCTCGGGTGCCTCCTCTGCAGGAAGCCATTGCCAATGCGTGGCAGTTCCCTGGTAAGGTGGAGTAGCTCAGGGCTCCTGCCTTGCTCTACTTCCAGCAACCCCCGTCTCATGTCTGAAGCATGTAGCAAACTCATTAAGAAAGGAAATTAGTCTTACTTGACTATGGCTTCCTTTGTCTTTTGAGCACTACAGCCTATCTACTCTCCGATGGAAGTTTAACTTACCTTACTGTTGTGGTTTTTTTCTTTCCCCACAAAGGCCTTAAAAAGCAGGTGGCTTTCTTCCTGTTGTCAAGTGTTTGATGATTATTAACTTCAGTAACAATAACACTATTTACTATTGGGACCACACAATAGAACCACCCAATTCAGACAGGCTGAATGCATGTGATGAAGGGCTAGCTGATCAAGCCAAGCATAAAATACCACCAGAAGATCTGGTTATGTGCTTAGGATGTAGGGCAGGGCATTGACTGGTGTAATGGGAATTGCTTTAAAGCCTTTCATTCCGAAGGCATCAGTAATACCAAAAGTTACCTTCCTCTGGAGGGCTATTTAAATGCCAAGAACGGTGAAATGTTGACTTTAGTCTGGTTTCAGGTGGACATGTGTTCACTTTGGTGCTTAGAAAAGCAAATGGGCTCAGATGAAAATGAGACAAGAGAACCTCCTCTCCATAGAAGAGGTGAACGGGAACAGAAATACTGCTTTTTCTACCCAAGCAATTGCCTTCAGCTTGTCTTGTGTTTGGGTTTTTCCCAGGACTGCGGCATCTGCCAGCCTTACAGGGTTTCTCTACGACTGTTTTGCTGGCTCCATCTCCTCTTGCTGTGAGACCATTGCTGTACGCCTGTAGCAGCATAGCTGAGGGTCCTCTGTGGGCTGATGCAAAGCCCTTCTTGTCTGTGCATTGAACCCATTTGTGTTTGGGCTGAGTTTAAGCATGTTAGATGCTTTGCAGGCAACTTTCCAGGTAACCTCCAACATGAAGCAGCTAATGGAGAGGCGGTGCAGTGCTCTTTGAGTAGCTCATATCCCCATTTATGCTCTGCTTATGAGCTGGATAGGGAGAGGTCTCCCTGTCTGCCCTGGAGACACAAAGCCTGTAGGTCCTGTTTCCAAAGTAGTTAAAGATTGTGTTACCCATCAGAATTTAACGTGTTGATGTTGCACTTGGTTTCTGCCTTGTGATTTTTTTTAATCAAGTTTCTTAATATTACATTGATTTGTTTAATGTCTTTCAATTTTCTTTCCTGACCTGTCATTCCCTTCCTGTTAATAATGCAGCAAAGCCTGAGCCCTTTTTTTAAAAAAAAATGTTTAATATTTCTTGTTACCTGTGTCGCTTTGATGCCTTTTCAATTTTTTTTAAAAAAGTGGGGGGGGGGGGGAAATTGAAAATAACCCAAACAAAGACTATCTTTGACTTCAGTTCATTGCTCTCTGGAATAATAGCTTCTAAATTCATGCTGCCTGCTCAGTGTGGGAATAGTCCTCTGAGATTGAATGGTAGCACAGTAAATTACTTGCATTCTCAAAATAAATCTTTCCAGGACACTAATGACACTTCGTGGGTTCCCTTAATAGAAAGGGGAAGCCCTTAAGCCTGTCTCTGCTTGTGGTTGTGGTTGTTCAGTATAATGTACATGATGAATTTCTCACTGTATGTTTTGATTCCTTCAGCAGTTGTTCAGATGATGTCTGATTTGTTTGGTTGCAGGTGGCTTCTGGCTGGGTGTTGACCAGGAAGGAGCAGAGGGCACTCTGTCATGGACAGGTATATTCTTTGGGATCTTAGCAAGCCTGTGTGTCTCACTTAATGCCATCTACACCAAGAAGGTTCTGCCTGTGGTGGATGGTAGCATCTGGCGCCTGACCTTCTACAACAACGTCAATGCTTGTGTCCTCTTCTTCCCCCTCATGATGCTGCTGGGAGAGTTCCACACCCTCTACCACTTTGACAAGCTGGGGAACCCCAGTTTTTGGGGCATGATGACCCTGGGGGGAGTGTTTGGCTTTGCCATTGGGTATGTGACTGGACTTCAAATTAAGTTCACTAGCCCACTCACCCACAACGTGTCTGGGACAGCCAAGGCCTGTGCCCAAACAGTGCTGGCTGTTATCTACTTTGAGGAGACAAAGAGCTTCTTGTGGTGGACAAGTAACTTGATGGTTCTTGGGGGCTCCTTTGCCTACACGTGGGTGAAAGGGCTGGAGATGAGAAAGGTGCAAGAGGATCCTAATGTCAAAAGCAGCGAAAGAAATGAGACTGGTGTGTAGGCAGCTCTTCCACCTCCTTTTCTGTGCCTGCAGGGTACCCCTTGGTGCCCCTTCCTCATGGGGAGAAGAGTGAGGAGCTGGGAAAAAAATCAAAGTGTACGGGGAGCTGTCAGGAACTAAAGCGAAAGACCTGACTGGATGATGTTTTATCTCACCTTGTATGGGAGTTGGGGAGTGCCTGTGTTGTAGAAAGCAATATGTGTGGGTTTTTATGTGATTACTTTTAAAATGGTTGTACTATTCACTTAATCTGGACAATTTCATCTCTGGGGGTGTGAGCTCATAGCAGACAGTAACTGGGGTGGGAGCTCATTGTAGTTGGGGATCTAGTATTAACTAAAGGAATGCAGTCTGGAGTTATGAAATCCTGAACCTCCACGAAAGGAAGAGGCACTAGCCAGGGTGCTGGGGATGGACTCCAGTAAAGTGTTCTGCTGTAAAAGGATCAGCAACAGCCATTCTTCCTGTTGAGTTGTTCAGTGCAAATGTTTGGAAATACCCTCCCTTCTGGTTCTGCAAAAGTTTAAGCAGTGGCAGCAGTGTCTCCAAATCTCAATGAGTCAGTATCACATCTGCAGAGGTCTCTTCTGTGTTTCTCTCTACCTGGTTACTTGGTTCAGGAAGTCATGCCAAGAATCAAGAATGAATTGTCTCATTCCCTCTGCACCATCTCCCATGACAGAGCATGCTCTCAACTGCCTTTTCTTGGTGAGAAGCAAGCTTGGCCTCTGCCTCGGTGACAAGCAGGAGGGGAAAAGCTACTCTGAAGCACTGGAGATCCCAGTTCATGGGATTTGCAACTCTTGTCCTCCCTACCCTCTGTGTAGGTGATAGGTTTGTGTTTGAAAACAGGGTTGTCATTAGTTAGCCTTCTTTGGGGGGATTTGTTCCACACCTACTTTGGCTCTTTGATGTTTGCAGTTTGTCTTTTGGCTTGTACTTTTCAAACACACCAACATGCCTTTATCCTGCCATGATCAGCTTAGTGAATTCTTTAACCCCAAGAATCTTAGTTTTCTCAGATTGACAGTTCTGCAGAAATCTCTGCACACACATCCCCTGCCATCTGCTCCTCCACAGGAGCCACCTGAGGCTACTCTGTGCTGTGATTTCTGATCCCAGGGTCAGCAGCAATGCCCTATAGTCAGCTGTGGTGTTGTGCCAGCTTTTTCTACTCCTGCCCCCTTTGATATTTAAAGCGTTATTTGGATAACAGTGCTGGGCAGTTGATGAGACTGCTTCATCCACTGCCCCATGGTTCTTACATGATGATGTACCGTGCCCTGTGTGTGATGTCTGGCCACTCCTACACAAGCACACTCCATTGGTGCCCAGAATATGTTCATATGTTCCTATGTAATTCTTTGGGTTGGGGGGGCAGGGAGAAGGGGGTCCTGCTCTGGGTTTCATGACCACACGTACCATCTCATGAAGTTTGCCAAGGCCAAGTGCAGGGCCCTGCGCCTGAGTTGAGGCAATCCTCAGTATCCCCCAGTATCAGTACAAGCTGGGGAATGAAGGGATGGAGAGAAGCCCTGCAGAAAAGGATTTGGGAGTGTTGGTAGATGAAAAGCTGGACATAACCTGGCACTGTGTGCTCTCAGGCCAGGCCGATCATCTCCTGGGCTGCATCAAAATCATGGCTACCAGGTTGAGGGAGGCAATTCTCTATTCTGGTGAGACCTCACCTGGAGTGCTGTGTTCAGTTCTGGGGCCCCCAACATAAGAAGGACATTGCCCTGTTGCAGTGGGCCCAGAAGAGGCCATGAAGATGATCAGAGGGCAGGAGCACCTCTCCTAGGAAGAAAGGTGGAGTGAGTTGGGGTTCTTTGGTCTCGACAAGAGATCTTGAGAGACATCGCAGCCTTTCAGTACTTACAGGGGGCATATAAGGAAGATAGGGATGGTCTTTTTAGCAGGGCCTGTTGCAACAGGACAAGGACTAAAAGAGGGGAGATTTAGACTAGAGAGAAGGAAGGCGTCTTTTACACTGATGGTGGTGAGATACTGGTGCAGGTTGCCCAGAGAGCTGGTCCATGCCCCATCCCTGAAATGTTCAAGGCAAGGTTGGACAGGGCTCTGAGCACCCTGCTTTCTTTGGAGATGTCCCTGCTCACTGCAGGGGGGTTGGACTAGATAACCTTTAGAGGTCCCTTCCGACCCAAACCATCCATCCCGTGATTCTCGGCGCAGGCTGCCCCTTGGCGTCCCTGAATTATTGTTTGGGGTTTTTTATGGGCACGGACGTTTTTAATGTTGCACGTACTGACTTGCAACGGCCAAAACCTGCTGAATAAAGTCGGGGGTCGCTCTCTTGGCCTGATGAGGGGTGGGAGCGATGCCCGCAGCACGTATCGCCGGGGCGGGGCCGGGACCGACACCGGCGACAGCTCCCCGTGCCCAGCTGCGGGCGCGGCCGCTGGGGGGCAGCACAGCTCCTTTAAGCGCTCCGGCCCCGCCCCGCCGCGATGATTGGCTGCCGCTGCCTACGCGGCGGGGCGGGGCCCGAGCGGGCGGTGCGCGGGGGCCGAGGCGGCAGTTGGCAGCGGTGATGGCGGCGGCCGCCCCGGCCCTGGCTCCGTCACCGGCCCTTTGCCGCTCGGTGCATTGGTTCCGCCGTGGGCTGCGTCTCCACGATAACCCGGCGCTGCAGGAAGCGCTGCGGGATGCTGCGTCCCTCCGTTGCATCTATATCCTGGACCCCTGGTTCGCCGGCTCTTCCAACGTGGGCATCAACAGGTGGCGGTGAGTGCGGGGCGGCGGGGGCTGCCGCCCGGCGGGGCCCTAATCCTGGCGTTATGTATTCGGTCACGCTGCCTCCCCGCCATCCCCTTCCCTCGCCGCCCGATTGGGCCGCCGCCAGCGCCGGCTTCCCTCGCCGGCCCGCCTGCCCTCCCTCCCTCCCCGCCGCTCCGGCGGTGGTGTTCCATAGCCAGCCCCTGCGCCGGCCCAGGCTGCGGCGGCCGCGGCGGGGTGGGGAGCGGGGAGAAGCAGGGAAACCCCTGGCGGACTGCGGGCCCGGGGGGGCGTGGGTTCCCGGGGAAGGGGTGCTCTTGCTCCCGCTCCCGAGGGCGGCGGTTCAGTGCCCGAGCGCGCCCCCGGTGCCCACCCGCCCCGCAGCTCAGAGCGGGGCTGCCGTCGGCGTGCAAGTCCCGGGACGAGCGGCCCGGAGGGGTTGCTTCACCGCAGCATCTCTGGGCAGCCAGGATGAGGAGAGGCTCAGGATGAGGGTGTGCCGGCACAGGGGGACTCCATTCTGGAAATAACTGTGAAGCTGCTTGCGTGGCTCAGAAGTAAATTCTCAGAGTAGCCTTCCTACCGGGAAGGTGTGCAGTGTACCCTCCGGAGCACGCAGATCTATTCCTGCACCTTCAAGCCAGGTGTGGTCCTACCAGATAAAACAACACGAACTCTACTGTGGAGTTGTGGCTGAGCGTTCCGTGCTAAATGTGTGCCATACGGTGGCAGAGGTTAATGGGACATCTGTGCATGCTGATGTTGTGAGATTAGCTAAAACATCTCTAGGGATCTGAAAGTTAAGACCCTTTTTAAAAGGGCTGACGGTGCAGTAGAGTTGTATCATCTGTCCATCCAGTGTCAAGAACTTGTGAGCTTAGCCTGGCCAGACTGCGATGCTGAGAAGAGTTGCCAAGTTATGGAACAAGCACTATGTCATTCTTCTATGGTGTGGTGTTAAACCGAGTGGCAAAGTTTAGATAGTTTGGGTTTCGCTTCCAGTTGCTTCCCTTCAAGGATTATTTCTTTTGGCTTTAATAGTTTCTATCACAGGTCATTAAATACTTTACCAGCATGGTAACTTTTGGAGGTTTTCCTGTGGTTCCAGTTTTGGTTCTCAGGAGACAGAAATAGCAAAAATGTGGGTTGTTTTTTGGTTTTTTTTGGTGAACTGTTAGCTTGATGGTTATTCCATTTTCACTGATAAAAATAGTGTTCTTACCCCTTGAATGTTAATTGTTAATACTTCCCTTACCTGAGGTTTATGATGTATTTTTTTTTTAGTAGAAGCTTTTTAAATTTGTTTGTTTGTTTTGAAGAGGATTAGGTGTTGGGGTTTTTTTTTGAAAACCAAATCCTGACTTTATACAGAAAGCCCAGAGGTCTTAATTTTATGGATGAAGTGTGAACAGCTGCTTAAGTTTTACAAGAATGAGGGCAATTTGCCCATGTCTAAGTGTTAAGAAATCATATGTCTTAAGAATACTTCATAGGTTTCTATGTGTTTTGCAATTGAAATGCTAACCTGTGTTCGGTTATACCTTCTGAGCTAGTGAGTGACAGACGAATGTGAACTTTGATTCTAGCAAAAGGAAATTCATGTCTTCAGTGCTACTGCCCTGATTCTTACATGGCTTTTTAATAGGATTGTTACCTAATGCAGTCCCTGAGTACGTTTGTGTGTAATGTATTTGCTAGTTGGTTTACTTTAATAGTGTTCTAAAAGACAACTAGTCCCTGCCTTGCATTTTGCATTTGCAGAAAACCATCTCATTTTAGATGCTGGTTAGGAGGGGCTGCATTTGTGGTGGGGTATGTTTGTTTATTTACTTGATGAAGAGGAGTGGTTTTCTTTTAGTCCTTTTTGTGTGTGGGGGTGTTTTCCTTCTCTTCCCCGAAGACCTTCCAGAGGAAGAGTAAATTACAACTCCCCTATACAAACCCCTTTAAACCATCTTCTGGGACTCAAGGCACATGCTGCACATGGATTTCAGTGGAAATCTCACTGCCTGCATAGCCCATTTTTTGTGAGATCTTCAGGGATTTTTCGAGTTTCAAAATACAAAAACTTTGTAGAATAAACTGACTGTTACAGCTGTATAATTATTAGAGTGATGGCAATACATTTTTATTTAAATGAACAGTTACTAGTTTGGAATGAATCCATTTTAGCTTCCTGTGGTTTTGATGAGCTATTTTTAACCAGTGGTAACACACATTAACAATATGCATACACAGGACTTATGATGCAGTTTTTTGGTTTGCTAGTCTCATTTGGCACTTGTAATTAATAATGAAGCTTTTTATCTCCTCGGTCACTTGGTGACTGTAAGCAAGGTCCTTGCTTACGTGCCTGTGAAGTAGGGTTTGAAGTAGTCAAAAATAATTTATTTGAGATAAGGAGCAGAAGCCCTTCAGCATTTGGAACGTGAGCCAAACTTAATCTTCTGGTGTGAATTTACAGCGGTCCTTTTCTTAGTTTGAGTTGAATGACACCGAGAGTTTATTTTCTGGTGAGTTTATGGTCCTAATGCAACGGGCAAAACTCTTGTCTGCCAGAGTTCAAAGTATGACTAGCACACTGGATAAGAAAGAAAGTGGTAGAAGACTACAAGAAACCAGGAGGTTTAGTTTCTTGTTAGAAGTCATATGGCCTCTCTACACAGTCACCAGTTATGGTTAATCTTTAAAAATGTGTTAAATCAGACAAATAGTAGCCTTCAGTACATAGGTGCTTTCTGATTAACTTTTCTCTTTAAACAGTCATGTAACACTCATGAGCTAATATTTTTGTGTAATTGCAGTATTGAGCAAGTCTAATTACTAAGCAGTCACGTGGTCTTACTGACCTCCTTTCTCCTGGCACTCAGCCTACCTGTTCTAAAATCCTGAATGCTATGTAACAAATGGCAGGACCTCACTTCGTTTATTTATTATTTTTTTGTGATTCTGTGTTCTAATTCTTCTTATTGTTCCTTCTTTCAAGCTGTCCAGCTGAGATGTGCTTCCGTTGAGGTGTGCTTTTTCTCTATAGTGAGCTTTCCAGTGCAGATTGCAGACTGGGAGAGGGGTTATGTATGCAGTGCAGTAAAAGGTGATGGAGAGATGGTGGAGGAAGATGCTCAATGGAAAATTGCACTAATACTCTCCTAAAGTTTTGTCAACCGCCCTTAAATTTTTGGCACTGGAATTAGCATGCATCTAATTGTGTCAACAGAGTAGACAAAGAATGTAATTTATGTACTCCACCAAGTAACCATTACCTCCTTATGAAAAAATGTGCTCCTATGTGCTCATGTACTTTTCCATATTAATGAGAATGGGATCTCATGTTTAGCAATATCCCTTAGGCTAGGGTTTCATTTAGCCCTGGTTTTAGTACAGAGTGGCAATTGATAAAAAGAAATGCAAACATTGTTGGTTGCTGCATGAGAATTTACTTTGGCTAATAATTTACTTTAGTTTGTCTTTTTGCGTGTGTATGTATGGTTTTGGTATGCCGTTTAAGAGACTGGCTTTATAAAGATTGATAGTTTAGTCTTGCCAATCCTTGTATTTCTCTTTTTAATCATTCCTGAAGAGTGCAGCTGTTACTTTTAAAATAAGACTAATAAAATTTGGTCTGTATATTTAGTAGCTTTTGTGACAATATTGCTCTGTTCAGCATGCTGCAGTTTAGCTGCTGTTGTTTATGGCAGATAGTCCTATTAATTTATGGATAAGAAAAGATGTGAGAGATTGTCAGGTTGGATGGGGCTCTGAGCAACCTGATCTAGTTAAAAATGTCCCTGCTCACTCCAGGGTGGTTGGACTAGATGACCTTTAAAGGTCATCCTCAAACCTAAAACATTCTATAATTCTGTGATACTGTTTTGTTTTTTTTTTAATGCTCATACCTCAAAGCATATTAAAAATTAAAAACTTGGGGATAAAAAGAAGTTTTGTTTCCAAGACAGTCCCCAGAATTAATGGAAAAGGGATCTTGTTTTAAAAAATTATTACTTAGATATGCTTCTGTAGCATCTGTTAAATTTTGCTATTCTGTGTAACTAGTTTTAAAAATATGCTCATAATTTCAGGTTGTGTAAATAATTTGTCCTATAGAGACACGTTTGTTGGATGTGGGATTGGTGAATAAAGTTTATCAATAGAATAATTATATGAGTGATGTCAGTTTCAAATGGCATCATGCAAGCAAGATTTGTGTATAGTACTTTGTTAATTTTGGTGAGTTGTTTTTTTTTTTTTTTCAGAGGAGTGCACCAAAACAATTACAGCTTCCTTGCTAAAATCATCCCTCTATGTTTGTTTTCATGGTATAGCAGTTAGGATGAAAATCTGTTTTGATTTATGAAATATTTAGCATCAAGCCAACCATCTAAAATATAGATAGAGCCGACCATCTTGGTTTATCATACACAAAACTGTTACTCTCAGACCTGATGTATGCATTCTGCGATGCTTTGGGGTTCCTTTTTACAGGGTAGGCAGCCTGGACTGGACTCTGCTGCTATAGCCGGGGTGTAACAGGTTCACAAGGGAGCTTCAGTATTCCTGGGCTGTTCTAGGCACATCCATCATGCCTTTCAGTGAGTGGCTTCAGCTTGAGTGCAGTGTATAGCTTGGAGTCCTTTTGTCCAAGCAGCCTACTAAATTGAGGGTGATTTACCTGTAAATTTTAAAATCTGTTATTGAAGAGCCATAAATTGTTTTCAGAAGCCACATGTTCAGGTGGGAGTTCTGTGGTACTGGCAGTTAGATTGGAAGAACCCTTCAGTGCCATGCACCTATGCTGCCCCCCCGTCCTCCTTCACAGAAAGCCCTATCTACCCTAAAAGTGCCCAAGAGTTCACAGATTCCCTCTATAATTCATCGTGTTATATGATCTAGTCCTGTCATTTATGAAGTACGTCACTGAACCACGCTGACGTATGTACTCATGATTTTAATCCTTCATTGTTAATGAATGGGGGTGGCTCCACCCTTTCGTGATAGCACGCACCCCCGTGGTAAACCAGGTTTGCTCATCAGTCTGTCCGAAAGAAATTCATTACCAGTTTTGTTGGGCTTAGCCCTGTGCTAGGTTGTGCCAGCAAAAGGGTTGCAGTAGTAGTAGTGAAGAGGCGAGAGTGGGAAGGGTAGTATGAATCTGAGGCAGATTAAAATGGTCACAGAATGGTGGCCTGCATTGCTCATGTGTGTAGTAACCATGGGGTGTTTTTTGAAACGTGATTATTGGTTTCTTCTGTGGCTTGCCATTTGCTGACACCCTTTGAAGCTATATTGTTGAAAATAAGTATCGGCCTTTTTGTGTTAGAGGAAAGGCCTGATTTATTTTTTGCCAAACTGTCAACATATGAGAAATAACCCTGCCAGCTGAGAAATTATGCTGTGCTTGTTTGCTTATTTTGGTGAATGATCTTGTATCACCATATTGTGTAATATAACTACTATAAAGTTGGATAAGAAGCCTGTACTTTTTGGTCTGGAGAGAGCAGGTAGTACTGCAAATCCAATTTTAGACTGTTTAAGTTGTTTTTTCCAAGTAGCAGTCATTACAGGTCAGGAAAATTCCAGTGAGTACTTAAACAATTTGCTTTTTGACTGCAAGATTGATCTTGAAGGAATCTTAATTCCTAAGGTTAAGGAGTTTTGAGGTTTTACAGACCTGGGTTTATGTCACTAATCTCCACGTTTGAGGATATGAAGAGGAGATCAGTATAGAGCGTTCTTGATTTGTAAGAGTAGTGTGTGGACTTTGAGTATCAAGGGACAAATGGAGTCTTGAGATAACTCCATAGGACTATTTTGGGCTTCCTTCTCTTGGGACCAGAAATCTATTTTTGTTTTATTTTACCTAAATATCAGTAGACCATATGCTTTATTTGAGCAAGGGAAGGTAATCTGTCTCCAAATTGTGGTGTTAATCTCTTCTGGTCAAAAGGAAAGCCCCCAACAAACACCATTTGTGATGAATGCCAAAGCAGCTTTTTTCTTTTTCTTTTTTTTTTTTTTTCTTTAGGTAAATAAAAACACTTCCCACCCCACCCCCCAACTGATCAGTATGTGGCAATGTCAATGAAGTCAATAACAGATCTTCAAAGCAAATTATTACATATAATATCCTCTTTGGGCCATTTTCATGCAATAAAGTGTATTATCCTCCAGTTTATGAAAATGTCTTCATTCCTACCAATGGAAGCTACTCTTTAAACATACTTCATTATGCAAATATTGCTGAAAAAGCTGTTTATCATTGTACCACCTGAACTTTTTGGCTTCTGACAGTTTATCTGCAGCATGGAAGCCTTTATTTTCAAGGCCAGTGACTCCTTTCCATACTCTTTCAATGCCTGTTAGGTTTTCAGGTTAGTTACATAAGCTGTGATAGGAGGAGGGTCAAGCTGCCAGCTGAGTTGGCCATCTTTTCAGTGCAGAAGTCACACTAATGTCTGTGATGTATTAATTTGTGGATTGAAAGAAACTTTTTTGCTCTAGGGAATTTTGTGATATTCCAATAGTGATCTAAAAAGGCAAAAGTCAGCTTGAGCATGAATTGGTTGTGTAAGTAGTGTGGGAGTATGTGGCTTTATGTCTTACAGGCTTAGTAATTTGCATATCACATTTTAGCAGGTTTAATAGCTGTGCCTTTGGTTACTTCTAAAAAAGGACTGGATTTGATTACCAGGGTAAGAACTGCATGGTATTTTGGTGCAATATGTTTAATTAGATTTTTGAGAACTGTAATTTAAATGTGGAGTAAGGTTGGCTTGTGCTTCTGTATCCTTTCAAGATCTTTGCAATCTAGGTCAACAGGTGAACTCTAATTGCAATGTTCTTCTAACCCAGAAGCCTCCATATATTTTTCAGGTCACCGTTAAGCATTTGCTTTCACTGTTTTGGAGTTTTGTGCGTGTAAATATTTCTTTATGCAAGAATGAAGCTTTAGTGGAGGTGAAGGATAGACCAGAAAGGATGGGGGAAAACCAGGTCAATATTGCAATGTTGTTTCAAGTGTGTAAATGGAGACAGCTATAGCAAAAGCCTACATATCACTATCTGTGCTTTTGGAACAGTTATGAATCTGAGAGCATAACAGTTACTAAAGGAGAGATGATAAAAATTAACACAGGAGTTTTGTCAGCATTAGTTCAGACAGGAGTTGAGCTGCAGTCAACAGCTTCCTAAAATATGCAAATATGCATTTAAAAAAAAAGTTCTGTACTTTGTTGTTTGTTGGTTTTTGCTTGTTTGTTTTTTTGTTGTTGTTTTGTTTTTGGTTTTAAGTGCATTAGTATTTGAAAGGTCTGAAAGTCTACATAGGTAGATATTTCTTGGGTAAGAAAAGAGAATTTTATAATACTCAGGGTTTCAGAAGTTAATTCAGGTGTCAAACTTGCTCACAAACTTTTGAAAAATGCTAACACAAGAAATTCTTGCAGTAGGGTGGAACTTGTTCAGATTATCAGAGATGGAAGGGATTTCTTCTGGTTGAACATTGGTCAGGATGTGTCCTGCAAGTCTATTTTCTGAATTGACAGGCACGGGATGTCATGTACACCTGAGCTTTGGTGGTGTGTGTTACATTCTCTTGCAACTAAACTACAGAAATTTTCTGGGCCTGCATTTGAAACTTGCTTTATCTCAGTGTTTCTTGACTTGTACAAAAGCATTTTCTGACCTGTTTAGTTACACCCATTCCTTTCTTAACATCCGATAGCCTGCTTGTGACTCTTGCACAGCCATGAAAAGTGAAGGCTGCAAAATTCTTGCGCTGTAAGTTTGATTCCCTTCAGAACACGAACTTCTATTCTTCTGAAATGAAAAGCAGAAACATGGAAAGCAATGTCTCTAGGCTCAGATGGGGAAGTTGTGACGTATGAATACATGTTGTTATTGGTTCCTCAGTGATGTAAATGAAACACAGCACAAGCTACATGGGAACAATTCCTGTAAGGAAAACTTAGATTTTTCTATCTGTTATCTATTCAAAGCTTGGAGTCCATGACCTAGGAAATGCTTTGCTTTTTATAGTAAGGTACCTGTGGAGCTCAGCTCTTGCATATTTTCTTTTTTGTCTTAATGCCAACATTCTACTTACCTTGTAGGTGAAGGGTAAACTGGGCTGCTGTTGAGGGGGGCAAAATGATGATTGAAAGAACAGAAATAGGAGGGCAACCTTCATCAGAGAGATGTGTAAATAAATAGGTAAATCCTTCGTGTAAGTTGCTTGTTACTTCATGCCTTGTGTAGTTTATAAAACATGATTATGATCTGCATGGTTACAGTTTTGCTGTGCACTAAAGGTACAGCACACCATGGCAAGCTTTATCTCAGTTTCACAATCTGTGCACTTCTGAAGTACTGGAGAAGTGTACAGAGAATTGTGAAACTCCATTTTATAGAGCAGCTGGCCTTAAAAATAGTCGATAATTTGATTTCTGAGACATGGCATTAATCGAAGAATAGAGTAAAAATTTTCTTTCCTTTGTTCTCACATGAGTTTCCTGTGAGTTGAAATGTTCTGTCTGTAAATTCTGTGGCATCAAGTGATTAAAAAAAGCAATTCTGTCTATTCTTCATATATCACAACCTTAAGAATAAGCAAGATATTTTTTCTATGAGTCTTAAAGTAAAAAAGGAGAACAATAAAGTTTTTAGCAGAGATTGCCTACTGTTGATTCACTTATGCCTCTCTCATGAGAGGGGCATGACTCTACATCTGTAAAACTGAGATATGCATTTAAAATACTCTACAGAGTCTCTTTTGTCATCCAGGTTTCAAAAGAGTCTCTGACTGGGGAAGAGGTTGTGTTTTGGTTTTGTTCTTTGTTACTGTAAGTCTTGCTATTAGTGAACTCAAGAAGCTGAAACTCTCTAAGTCTTAATGAGGGTGATCAAGCAAAGGGTGTCTTCTGAATTATTTGTTTTACTCAAGTTGCCTAGGGATATTTCCTGTGACTTTACATCATTATTTTTCAGTAAATGTCAGGTTTAGTAAGATCTAGTTTACTGTGCTTTATCTGTGTTTCTTTTTAGACAGTGTAGCTGTTTGATGTTTGAAGTTTACTGTTACTATGCAGTGTATCCTGAGTCCCATGAATGCATCTTTAAATGCCTTATGAATGACTTTTCCATTTTCGTTCCTCCAGTTCACTCTTTAACTGGTATGACCTGGAAATGTCTACTAATGTGAAGTTTCTTCAGCTTATGACAAAGGAAGAAGTTGTAAATTGCTATGATATTGGTACGGTAGGTCAGCTTTAATTGTGGCATATTGAGCTCTGTCCAGGGGTGGATGAGGAGCGAGTTGAGGGTTTGTGGGTGCGAATTAAGGGGCAGGCTGGCATGGGTGGTACTGTTGTGGGTGTCTTGACTTCAGCAGGGACAACTTTGGCCTTTTCAAGCAATTGCCAGGGGTAGTCCCATGCGACAAGGTGCTAGAAGGCAAAGGGGCTCAAGATAGTTGATTAACATTCAAGGACCACTTCTTCCAAGCTCAAGATCAGAGCATCCCGGCAGGTAAGAAATAGAGAAAGGGAGCCAGGAGACCTGCATGGTTAAGCAGGGAACTGCTGTGCAAACTCAAGTGGAAGAAGAGAGTCTAGAGATCATGGAAGATGCGGCTCGCTACTTGGAAGGAATACAAGACTTTTCAGAGGATGCAGGGCAACCAGGAAAGCTAAGGCCTCCTTGGAGTTAAAACTTGCAAGGGAGGTCAAGAACAACAGAAAGGGTTTTTTCAAATACATTTCAGTTAATGCTAACACTAGAGGCAGTGTGGGCCCACTGATGAATGAGGTGGGTGCCCTGGTGACAGAGGATATGAGGAAGGCGGAGTTAGTGAATGCCTTCTTTGTCTCTGTCTATGCTGCTGGAGGCTGTCCTGAGGAGCCCCAGACTCCTGAGGCCCCAGAGGAAGTCAGGGTAAAGGAGGAGTTTGCCTCAGTTGACGATGACTGGGTTAGGGACTAATTAAGCAATCTGGGCATCCATAAGTCCATGGGTCTGGACGGGATGCATCTGTGGGTGCTGAGGGAGCTGGCAAAGGTTATTACCAGGCCACTCTCCATCATCTTTGGTAAGGAGAGGTGCCTGAAGACTGGAGGAAAGCAAATGTCACTCCAGTCTACAAAAGAGTAAGAAGGAGGACCTATGTAACTAGTCAGCCTCACCTCCATCCCTGGAAAGGTGTTGGAACAACTTATCCTTGGTGCTGTCTCTAAGCAAGAGATAAGAGGGTCATTAGGAGCAGTCAGCATGGTTTTATCAAGGGCAGGTCATGTTTGACCAACCTGGTAGCCTTTTATGAGGACATAACCAGGTGGATAGATGATGGTAGAGCAGTGGATGTGGTTTATCTTGGTTTCAGTAAAGCATTTGACACCGTCCCACCCAGCATCCTCACAGCTAAACTGAGGAAGTGTGGCTTCGATGATTGGATAGTGAGGTGGGTTGTGAACTGGTTGAAGGATAGAAGGCAGAGAGTCGTGGTCAATGGGACAAGTCTACTGGAGGCCTGTATCTGGTGGAGTCCCTCAAGGGCCGGTACAGGGACCAGCACTATTCAATATATTCATCAATGACCT
>JANHFX010011818.1:0-20606 GCA_027560015.1 Chloroceryle amazona | reverse complement strand
CTCTCTGCACACCGGTCCTTGGTGGTAACTATAAACAGCGAGCGTTACCACTGCTAGAAGCAGACACTGCAGAAAAACTTTAGAAAGTGCAGTAACTTAGAAGAGACTGAGATGAAAAGTAAAATCTCTGAACAGATTTAGTTTGTTCTAACTCAAACCAGGATAAAACTATGTGCAAAAATAACTGAGCCATTTGTTATACAGACGAGGAGTCCAGGGAAAGGGCACCTGTTTGGGAAGTCCCAGCAGCTCTTTCTGGCTGGCTGCAAGGGAAAATACTCATTTTTACCTCTCCTTCCTTTTGTTTTTATTTCTTTCCCCAAATAATGTTCATCATTCGTGTTATTTTTAGTTACTGTACTCACTGGTTAATTTTTGCACATGTGAACCCGTCTCCGTCCTTTGTACAACCGTTTCTCCTGAAGACTTCCAGATTTGCAGCATCCCATTCCCTCCCGCCTTTTTTTCTTTGTTTGTTTCCTTATTTACTGACTTGCTCATTAAATAATTCAGGTGAGGTTACAGCCAAGATGTTTGAAACTGTTTGTTTTATAGGGGGTTACTTTTATTTATGAAGGCCAAAGGAATATTTCTGACCGCGTAGTCCTCTGGCATGCTGTGTTGTAAGAAGGACATGGATTAGCAGTATGCGAACAGCTGATTGTCTGTTTATTTGTTTTTCTTATTCACTGGTGTGGATGGGTTGGTTGGTTTGTTTTTCTTTATTAGAGTGACAGGATACTTCTAGTTTTACTTAAGACTTGAGTATGTTTTAGTCCACTCCAGAGCTGAATAGTGTTGACATGAAAGCTTCAATGGCAATGCAGTTTGGTTTTCTGAACTATGTGTTGTTGAATATCTAATATGGTATTGAACTCTTGTAAGCCAAGTGTAATTAGGATAGGAGCATGTATGCATCACCAAAATACTAACCAAATACTGAAAGACTGATAATCTTTCTAGGGTTGTTCCTCATACTCCCCTTTTTCTATTGTAAAATTGTCTGGTTTACCTCAGAAAATAAATATTTCTTTAAAATTCCCTGCAGATTCCTGCTTCAGTGTCTTGAAGATCTTGATGCCAATCTACGGAAACTGAATTCACGTTTGTTTGTTATTCGTGGACAGCCAGCAGATGTTTTCCCCAGACTTTTTAAGGTAAATGACACCTTGCAGTTGTTGTTTCTATCCATAAATTTGACTGATAAGCTAATTTCAACTAGGACTATTTCTTGTCTTGTGTACTTCAGTGCAGATTGTTATCCATGCAAATACTGAGCTACCCTTGCAGTTTCTCTTGAAGTTTGTTTTTGTTAGATTTGGGTTTTTTCCTTCTACAGTGTGTATCCCCTCTGTACTGAGTTGGTCTTAGACTTTACAGTTTTCGGTTTCTTTGTTTCTTTCCAGAAATGGAACTGATTTCTGATGTTTTGCCAAGTGTGCTACAGCATATTATTAAATTTCCTTTCCAGATTGCCTCCGAAATACTGAAATACAATTCTGTGCACATGAATCCAGGCTCAAATCCCGACGCAGTGTTTTACTGAGGCTAAATATCTGCTGCGTTTTTTTGGGGCCATTAAAAGTGATTTAATAAGCTTTTTGCTAGTAGTAGGCTTGGTAAAAGCATAGTGCAGGTAAAAAAGCAATTTCTGGTCAAAGAAGTTTAAGGGGAAAGGGTCTTTTCTGGGGAAAAGGTCTTACTGAGCAAATTAAAGCTGTGCGGGATTGTTACTATTCCTTTGTTTTTCACGGATAGTAGTGTATTTAAGGTAACGATATTAGAGTAGGATAATAAAAATGAACACTTTATAGATTGATTTTTAAAAGATGTGGGGTTTTTTTTATGGAATGACTGGTTTGAGGTGACTGAGGCAAGCAAGACTGGTGTGGGAGGATGGAATAAATATCTATTTTTCTAAAGAGATCATCTGTTCACGATTTTTATTCCCAAGTCTTCAACACCAAGCTGAAAATTCAACTAAAATTCACATTTTCCTCTTCATTCTTGTGCTTTAGTTGTGTAATGTGAAGTGGATGGTATTCTGCCTGGTCTTTTCTTGATTTTACCTGTGTGAAGAATTTCCTGCAGGAGTACTGTGGCATTGGTTGCTGCTTGCAACCTTCCAGATATTCAAGCTTGTTATCTCTGCCTACCAAGTTTGGTTTGATTGCATTTAACCAGGGGGAAAGATCTTGCTGTTGTACCTATTGCCTTACGGATTTAAGTGACCTGTGACAAGCTTTCTTAAATACTTTGACAGCTACTTTAAGAACTCTTTCAGATCTTGCTACCAGCCTATCTTTCTGTGCCCATAATCTTTGGAATGCCACATTTTCAGAGTATTAATTTTAGTACTGAGAAGGTAATTAAATGCTCTGGATCTTCAGCTTTGGGACTGGCTTGATAAAACAGAATTAGAACTACATCCAATTCTTCAAATGCATCAGTGTTGCTAAAAGCATTCAGCAGTACGGGCAAAGTCGTTTGTGTCTGTGCTTCTTCTAAGTGCCTAGACCATGCTGATGTCATCTGGGTGTAGTAACATCACATAGCGCTTGTTTCAGAGTTCCCTTGCTCCCTTTGGGATATGGCTTTGGCTCTTGGACTTTTTTTTTTTATGGTTTTCTTTTCTATATGCCAGAGGAAAGAAAGATTTAGAAAAATATCTGCTGCAACTTGTCAGTGGTTTTACATTATGAAACAGGAAATAGGTGTTGTGTGAGGGTGTAGGAGATTGGTTGAGGATTCAGAGCCTGCTGGGTCAGTCTTGGCAGACTTAATGATGGAAGGAGCCAAGCCTTCTTTCGAAGAGCAAGCACTCCTTGGAATTGCTCATCCTCGGGGCTGTTCCTGGACTCCATGTGGAAGAGAGCTAGAATTCAGAAGTGAAACAACACCCTGGGTGAACAGCGCAGAGTGCCCCTTCTCTCCCTGGTATAAATCCAGTCCTCTGAAATAGTCTGGCTGGTGTATTTAAATCAACTGATGAAGATTCTGAGGGATTAAAAATGTATTTCTGAGTTTGACAGGATGGCTTTCTAGGATCATCCTGCGCACACTTCACCTTTCCAATTTCTTGCTGTTGCAGAAGCCTCAGCCATTAGCTCATCCTTTTCTCCACTGTTTTTCCCCAACCTGTTACTGTTGGCCTTGGTAACAGCATCTGTGACAAAGGATATTAGACTTGAAGTTGTCCTCTTTTTAGGAGACAGCTTTGTTGTTTAAATGGAGAATTTGAAGATAGTCTATTCTGATGGGGAGAGGTAGGGATTTAGAAAAGGGAGGGGAAGTGTGTGGTGTTTGGTTTGAGGGAGGAGGGTGCTATTTTGCTACCCCGCCCCCTTCTCACTGTAAAACTTCCCTTCTGCTGTTAAAGTTGACAGACGTATGTAAAAAGTTTTTCTGCAGAGCAAGATTCTGCTGCTGATCAATGTCCAGAAGACAGCCTCTGTCACTTTTCCCTATTCTTGTGTCTCTTAAGGGATATGGATCCTAAAGTTAGTTTACAAAATTTGCCCTGAAGTTGTCCCAATACTGTGTGCACGCACAGTAATGGGACAGATAGAGGCTTTTTTATGCCCAATTCCTACTTAAATGCCAAAATATTGGATTTTTTTGTTTGTTTTGGTGAGTCCTGGTGTCTAAATCTATTTTGGGTCTTTGTATACCTCTGCCAACTATCTGCAGGTAATAGCTGGTGTTCCATCTTGTCTCTGTCCTTCCCGTTCTCCTTTCCATCACCCTCCATCAAGCAGCCAGGTTGCTGAAGGACCACGTTCTTCTTTTGTCTTGCAGGAATGGAATATTGCAAAGCTTTCTATTGAATACGATTCCGAACCGTTTGGGAAAGAAAGAGATGCAGCAATTAAGAAGCTGGCTAGTGAAGCTGGAGTGGAGGTCATTGTTCGAATTTCCCATACATTATATGACCTAGACAAGTAAGTTACCATCACCTCTGATTTCAAAAAGGAAAAGTAAGAAAAAGTATGACTTTTATGTAGAATTTTGTTAGATATTGCAGGCTACTTTCTATGCAGAGTGCTTTAAGATAGGAAGACTACAAATTTTTGTTCTTTTATCCATCCAGGTTTTATTAGACACTGAGTAGAACTTTGCATCTCCAAAAATGATACATAATTGTATTTGAAATGCAGTTTCAGTTTGGGGTTCTCTTGAAAATAATGTTCCTGATAATTATCTGTCTTTTATAATGAAGTTATTCAAATGTGCCTGTAACTTCTCCACAGGAAGTTATATTGTTGTTTATTACTAGATTGTGTCCTTGTTTCACTTGCTATACACAAGTTAGTAGAAAGTCTTTTATGTTTCAAGAACTGTTTATATTTTTCCACGGATCTATTGAATGGATTAGTATAAGCTCCCTATTATAGAAACATGATCCAGAACATATTCAAAAGCGTGACTTGGCTTCACTTAACATTGTGTAACTTATTGTGGTAGGTGCCAGTTCTATTCTGTTACAAGCCAATGTATGAGAGGCAGCTTGACATGTAGGAGGAAGGAGATAGGAAATTATTTACTGGTTTGAAACCAATACCTGTTATTTTTAGTCCTAAATTGAAATTCCTTTTATTCCAACCCTGTTCAAGCACCCCCCCCAAATGAACAGCTTATTCCATTTACCACTTTATAAATTCTTTGAAGTTTTCCTGTTACTGAGATTTTTTTTTTTAGATATTTAAGGTAACAATGCAAAATATGGAAAACTGTCCTTCTACAACAGTCATTGTGTATAAATTGCATCTCCATTTTTAAGACAATTGTAATATTGACTACTGTTGCCAGTATGAGAACAGAAAAATAGGTGATTTTTTTTTTTTTTAATGCAAATATCATGGTCTTGTAGGTGACTTGAATGTATCTTCATGTAGCTATGATCTCTCATCTGCTTTACTGGCCTGTATTTTTCTTCACCTCGAGCTGTCCACGCTCATTACTTACTTGTTATTGAGCGACTTTCCTCAGCACAGGAATGAAGAATTAATAACTTTGTTATAAACAGTTAGTTTAGATGTCTCACTAGTGCAGAAAAAATGATGGTAAAATTAAAGTTCATGCTGTCTGGATTATTAGGTATATCTGTGATTTTTATATAACAAGCCAAAGGTAGATAAGATACTTATCTGTGTGTAGGTGTGTATATTTTATAAATATTTTTTTAAATGTTCTATGCTATTATCTGACATACTACTATTCTTGTTTTGTTTTGTTTTTCTTTTAATCCAGAATAATAGAATTAAATGGAGGACAGCCTCCTCTTACTTACAAAAGATTTCAGACACTAATTAGTAGAATGGAACCACTGGAGATGCCAGTGGAGACTATAACCCCAGAAGTAATGGAAAAATGTACAACTCCAGTTTCTGATGACCATGATGAGAAATACGGTGTCCCATCACTCGAAGAGCTAGGTATGTTCTGTGATTGCATTGACTTTGTGAAACAAGTAAGATGTAATCTACCACTAAAAGCGTAATACTTAAATTAACCATGAGAGACGCTCTGCTTATTGTTAATTGTTGCCAGTTAATGACTTATAAAAGGAACAAAAAGGAATAATTTGTAAACTTTGTTTTCTTCTAAATGGGAGGTCAGATCGAACTACACTGTTTGGCTTCTTGTAATACAGTGTAGCCATTTTCCTGTGGTATCAAATAATCATCAAGCTAATAATAGTCTTTGATACTTCATTTTGAATTAAATGGATTTGGTATCTTTGTGCTTCAGGTCATTGATCTGTCATTTTACCAATTAATTTTAAAAAGCCTCTTGTCTTGAAGAGCCAAAAAAAGTAATTTGCCTTACTATCTTAAGATGTTTTTCCAAGAAGCTTCTAAAGTTTGTATAAATTTAATTTTGAGAAATAGTATTATGCTATTGTCTTGTGAATCTCCTCCTGTCTCTCTTATTGTGTCCCCCTCCTCACCCTGAAATACAAGGAAATGTTGTCTGACCTCCACGGGGCTAACAAAAGGTTGTGGACAGGTTTTGGCTAAGTTCTGGCTGTTCTGTCTAGTCCGTTTGAACTCTTGTATATCACACTTTGCTTTCAAAGCCTTTTAAGAGGAGAAGATCTCAGTATATAGGGGTTAAACTGTAGGCAGACGCATTATCTCGTGCACTTGGTGAACAATCCTGGGGGAGGTGAAGGGGTGTGGAAGAAATCTCGTCACCTTCTTTTCATCTTTCTTTTGCAGCTTGGGTATGTGTCATCAAATTGACAATAATCCCTATCTGTTATTTAAGTCAAGGTCAATTAAACCCTGGAATGTTCTGAAGATAACCCTCACGTTTTTGACTTGATGGAAGAAGCTTTTAGATATTCTGTAAATGATAATAACAATTGTTGCTTCTTACTAGTAATTTAAAAGAAAAAAGTTTTGGTTTTGGGATAGCCCACATATTGCAGAGCTGAGAAGTTGAAAAGCCTTGGAAAAATTATAGGGGGAAAACAAACAAACAAAACCCCACAAAACACCCAAAAAACCAAAACAAAACAACAAACCACAACAAACGACAAAAAAAAACCCTAAACCAAACAAACCCAAACCAAAAGAAGTGGAATTGAAATAAGACCATTCAACCATTCAGTGTGTAAAACTTGTAAAAGTAAAAATTGGATTTTGCTGCAAGTTAGAG
Organism: Chloroceryle amazona; assembly: GCA_027560015.1. Taxonomy (NCBI): domain Eukaryota; kingdom Metazoa; phylum Chordata; class Aves; order Coraciiformes; family Cerylidae; genus Chloroceryle; species Chloroceryle amazona. The sequence goes on along the minus strand of JANHFX010011818.1, from coordinate 13,943 downwards.
GTATTGAATGTGTTTTGGTAAGACTTGGTCAAATACTATTTTATAACTTGTACTTTGCTACGTACCCAGTTGAGGGTTATTCTCAAGGTCCAATAAAATGTTGTCAAGTATAAGTGTGCTAGAATTTTGTTACCCTACAGTATAAGCAAACAAGGAATTTCCCTGTTTCAATTTGTTTTTCAGGTTTTGACACAGATGGTCTGCCTTCTGCAGTGTGGCCAGGGGGAGAGACAGAGGCTCTCACACGATTGGAAAGACATTTAGAACGAAAGGTATATTTCAAGTCATTGCAAGTATGGGATACCTGGGGAACTTAGTTGCTCTTTGCAATGAAATGTAAGAGGAAGTGGTCAAGTAGTTAAAAAATAAAACCAAAAAGCACAAGCTTGAACTCAAGACCTCAATATAACAATATATATCAAGTTGACATTTCTTAATTTTAAAAGGTAATAGCAGGTTGTCTAATTTGAATTTTAGGGAGAGTATGTTATGCTATTTTCTGCTCAAAAAAAAAATTGTGGGTTTGTTTTTGTTTTCCTTGGAGGAAAACTTACTTGAAATGTACCTTTTAGAACTTTGAAGGGGAATTTGTCTAAAAGCTGACTTATGGCCAGTTGTCTGGGCTTCCTCTGTGTTTAGAAGAAAGGGATAAGTAGTTCTGGAAGACAGTTCACACCTGCATTGAGATGAATTGCTTTCTAGAGATTTTGCTGATTCAAAAGGGCCCCTTAGATACTGTAGGTAATGTGATCATCTGTCCAGTGTCTGATTCAGTTATAGGCAGTGTGTGATTTCTCCCTTGGCACTTACAAGTTGCTACCTAGTCTGTAGTCTGATACTGCTGTGTGGTCTTACTTTTGGGGTTTTTTTGTGTTTTTTTAAGGCTTGGGTAGCAAACTTTGAAAGACCACGAATGAATGCAAATTCCCTCCTGGCAAGCCCTACGGGGCTTAGTCCCTACCTCCGCTTTGGCTGTTTGTCCTGTCGTCTCTTTTATTTCAAGTTAACGGATCTGTACAAAAAGGTATGATTTCTACATAGTCATCTACATATTCTTAGATGCTTTTTTCCTTACTACTTCTCCTAATAAAATGTTTTCTTTTAATGATGATCTTCAGGTAAAAAAGAACAGCTCCCCTCCCCTCTCCCTCTATGGCCAGCTGTTATGGCGTGAATTTTTCTACACAGCGGCGACTAACAATCCACGGTTTGATAAAATGGAGGGGAATCCTATCTGTGTTCAAATTCCATGGGATAAGAATCCTGAGGCTTTGGCCAAATGGGCAGAAGGCAGGACAGGTTTTCCTTGGATTGATGCGATTATGACACAGCTTCGTCAGGAAGGTTGGATTCACCATTTAGCCCGGCATGCTGTAGCATGCTTTTTGACACGAGGTGACCTCTGGATTAGCTGGGAAGAAGGAATGAAGGTATTGTTTCTTATGCTTTAATTTCTTAAAGTGCCCATTAAAGTTTCAGATAGTCATTCTAGAATTGTCCTTACTGTGTGGTGCAAGTTAAATTTTAAACCTTAAAGTGTGGCCAAAATTAAATCAGCTCTGATAGACCACTGGTGCTGAAGTTTTGCCTCTCGAATGCCCTTTTAACTGAAAATTAGTGTGTTTCTTGCAGTCAGAATAGGTCTGCAATTCTTTTAAATTTGAGATTTCTTCCTAAATCTTGGTAAATAAACATGGATTATTCTTGTAATGGAAATTTTTTTCCAGTTCTACTTTGTGAACAATTTTCATTCACATCTCGCCTCTGCTTCCCTGTGAAGGGAAAGCACCGCGGGAGTTAAAGGGAGGAAACTAAAAGCTGAGAATGTCCTTTCAGCAATTTCTGTCCCTTTGCCCTGTGTAAGATGTGTGAGTATTGGCAATGTGGTTTGGCTGAAGTTTCAGTGTGCGGTTAATTTCTATGCAAGTATCCAAGACATGCTGAAGTTCAAATTGAAAATGTCAGTCTTTTGAAGAAAAGAATGCAGTAATTTAATCTTAGTCTTTCAGTTTTGCATTTTTAGAAGGGTAGCACATCTTTTACTGAGCAATGGTATTCAATTAAAAGTTAGGTTTTTATTTTTTTAATGTGAAATAGAATTTTATTTGCCATCAGGATTGAGACCTCATATTTACAGATGTATATAGTCTTACAAAATTTCACCTTACTTAACAAATCAGTTGTAAGCAAATGCCTTTCATTGAAAAAGAAAAAAAAAAAAAGTCTTGGTTACACAACAACATAAGCTGCTTTAGGAATTTTCCTTTTGCAGTTTGTAGCTGAAGACATTGAAGATGCGCATACTTCGGTAACTCGGCCAAACAACGAAGCTGTTTAATCACAGATAAATACCAACTTGTTCTTACTTCTGTAATAATACAGAAGTGGAGGGCCCAGGCTTGTGCAGTGGCAAGACGTTTAATTCATAGCTAGCAGACGTTAACGTGGCCTTCTAGCGGTGTTACTGCCAAAGTCTTACTACACGGCAGCATCTAGTGGAACAGTTGTGTGCTACCACTCGCTGTTCATCTAAAGGTCTTGTTAAATCATCGGTCATTTTCCATTTAAAATGTTGGGGGCTTTTTGTGCATGCTGTGTACGTGTGTGTTTCGTTTTAAGTGTCTTAAGCTGAGTCTTATTTTTTTCAAAACTTTTTTCCAATAGTTGCAGATATTTAGACAGATACTTCTGTAACACCCATTCAGTGCATTCTGTAGAATGAATGCCTTATTGAATACATGGAGCAAGATCCTTGTTTAATTGTAATCCCTTATTTAGACTTGGAATACTACTGGAATATATTGGATGTATATATTATTCCAATATATCAGAATAAGTTTATTTCAAGTTGGGTGCCAATAGTAAGATGTTAAACTTTAGTCTCTTGGCATGAAGAAAGATTCTTTCTTTGGAACATTTGGAGATGATGCAAGTTTGAAAGGAAAATCAGAACTTGCAAAAATATGTATTAAATATCTGTTTTGCAAGATACTTCTCGCTGTGCTCTTTTATAAAAAGGTAATTGAATGTTCTCCTTCAAAGACTAAGGCTGCTCTTTATTTCTTGGTATCCTGTATTGCTAGTGATCTGACTGAGCAGAGGAACTTCTTTTTATGCATGCTAGTATTGTCTGTGTTAATAATTAAAAAAGAATTCATGCTGAAAACTTGAATGTTTCACAACTATTGAGCTCCAAGCTTAAAAGTAAAACCCTTATAAATCTTCAACTTCCTCAAGTTATTTTTAATATAAAAGGGTAGCAATTACCAGAGAAGACTTTTAGGGGATTTTTTTTTTTGTCTTCCAAACAGAGTTCATTATCTGTCTCACCGTTCTTGAGCATGCTTGGTGGTTCATATACCTCATCCTCGGAACTTACTATCTATTTGTTTTCAAGAATACAACTTTTGAATGTTTGTGCTACCTTGAAACTCTTGAATTTTGGTACTCCTCATACAGTGTAAGGTGCTGCACAAGTTGAGGTATTCAGACCAACGATTTCAGTTTGAAGTATGCTTTTTTATGTTCCCTGTTTTCTGGAAGCTTGCAAAGCTCTACTTAGTTCTAATGTGATGAAGCAACTTTTCTGAAAGCAACAAATGCCACTTGCAAGCAGTCGGGCTTCAGCCATCCTTTGGGGATTTAATTTTTTTGGAGATGTGTTTATGCAAGAGGGTGTAACTTTTTGATTGTAGCTTTCTGAGATGCCTGCAAGGCTTTTTACAGGGCAAAACCCAGACTGGCTGTTACGCTTCTGTTCTTGAGTTTGGCATTTAGGGAAGGTTTTGCAATTGAGTACGGAGCCTTCTGTGAATGTTGCCAGGTAAGGAAAAGTGTTGCTGCATTGAAGAACTGGGTTTCCTCTTCTGAAATCAGAAACTCGGAACAATTCCTGAAAAAGGAGGAGGAAATTCTTTCCCAGGAGAGTGGTGGAACACTGGAACAGGTTGCCCAGGGAGGTGGTTGAGGCCCCATTCCTGGAGACATTCAAGGTGGGGCTTGACAGAGCTCTGAGCACCCTGCTCTAGCTGAGGATATCCCTGCTCTCAGCAGGGGGTTTGGACTAGATGACCTCTAGATGTCCCTTCCAGCCCAGACATTTCTATATTTCTAAGTAGGTGTCTTGAAGGCGTGTTATGTTCAGACTAACTTGTTGCTCTAATTTGTTAAGGTCTTTGAAGAACTCTTGCTTGATGCGGACTGGAGCGTGAATGCTGGAAGCTGGATGTGGCTGTCTTGCAGTTCCTTCTTTCAGCAGTTCTTTCACTGCTACTGTCCAGTGGGTTTTGGCAGAAGAACGGACCCAAATGGGGACTATATCAGGTAACTCGCAATCCAGAAATTGTGGCGATTCATGGATGTTGCTTAAACTGTCAAGTGACTTTATACTTAAAATAACTTTTTTCATTATTTTTCTTTTTTTTAAGACGTTATTTGCCAGTACTTCGAGGTTTCCCTGCAAAATACATCTATGATCCGTGGAATGCCCCAGAGAGCGTACAGAAGGCTGCAAAATGTATTATAGGAGTCAATTATCCCAAACCAATGGTAAATCACGCAGAGGCAAGCCGTCTGAATATTGAGAGGATGAAACAAATCTACCAGCAGCTTTCACGATACAGAGGACTGGGTATGGTTATAGCCTATTGGCCTTAGTTATTTGAAAACGTCTCTCGCCTTCTAGCAATTAATAATTTTGTCCCATAGCTATGGTAACCAGGGGTGAGCTCAGTGTGGTGACCAGGGCTGTGTATCCAAATAAAGGAAATTACTAGATTTAGCCAAGCAAAGGAAGTAGGAGTTTGAGAAGAGCCTCTTTCCAAACCTTATCCAGAAATTCTTTTTCTGTGGATCTGGGGGAAGATTTTGGTTGAAGTGGGTCTTCTGTACATCCTGATACTCTGGTACAGATAGATTTTAATACCAGTGATTAGAAAATCAATGTGGTTCATAACTTCAGCCACGCTGTGTTTGCACTTGCAAATGCTGTTGCTCAAATAGAGACCATTGCAAATTCTTCCCAGGAAGGAAAGGCTGTCTGTCCCCTTTGCTCTGAGAGCTAAACCACATGTATTTGTTTTGCTCAGGAAGGTGCAAGCAGTCACTATGTTCAGCTCCTGGATATTGAATCGGGATGCGTTGCACTTCAACGCAACATGACAAATATGTGTAGCTAATGAATATTGGAAAAGTTGCACAGAACACTTTGTAGAAAATGGCTAGTAAGTAATTGTGAACTAAAATTACATGGCATGATCCCACCATCAGGCAAGATAGAGAGATCTCCTCCTGTTACTAAAGTAAATCGCTCAGGGTGAGGGTGAGGAATTGACTGTCATGAGGACAAAAGCATGCTACACTTAATCTTTTGTTTCTTTGTTTTATTTTTTTTTTCTGTCTTTTTTTCATGGCTACATATTTCATTGTTTAGGTCTTCTTGCAACAGTGCCTTCTAATCCAAATGGAAATGGAAATGGTGGCCTAATGGGCTATTCACCAGGAGAAAGCATTTCTGGTTGTGGTAGTACAGGAGGTCAGTCAAATTCTTTCAATACATAGAATTATTGGAACCGAACAGCACAAACTTCTTTTATAATGCCCTAGACATTATGTATTATAAGAAAGAACTGTTTTCACAAGACAGTTCTCAGTGCGAGCTACAAACCATTCACTAGCTTTGGTAGTATTTGTATCTAGACAACTTGAAATTTTTATTTTTTTAGTCTAAAATATGTAAGAATATTTAACCTCTTTTTCTTTTTCCCCCATAAAATTACTTATTAACAGGTATCTAACAGTTTGATTTCAAAAGCATTTGAATGTGATATTCTTCTAGAAGTCTACAAGCATCCTGGTATTTGTAATAAGTAGCAATTTGTGAATTTTCAAGTCAGAACTGTTAATTTGTGAAGTTTTCTAATGCTAGCATTAGATTGCTTACTGGAATTTGATTCTACCACAATACCAACAACAATATAGTGGACAGTGTCTGAAAGAATTTAACATAGAATTTATCATACAATTTTGATGTAAATTACTTTAGACTCTTAACAGTCTTACTGTAACATACAAAGACTAGCATTAACTAGTTGCTAAGTAAAAAACAATAAGAACGGTATTAACATTGTATAAATCCATGATGCATCAACATCTTGAATACTGTGTAAGCCTTGGACTCATGTTGTAAAAGGATATGGCAGAACTGGAAACTTACTCGTTTTGTGTTCTTCTTAGGCTTTAGTCAAGGTTAGAAGCAGATTGCGGAGGAAGATGGACCTTATTATTCTCAGCCAGTACAGTTCCTCTCGAAGAATTAAAGTCTAGAGTCCTGAAAGCTGGGTGCTTGAGCTTTTCTTTCTTACAAGTTTAGAGATTTAAGACAGGAAGGGCTTAGTTTAAAAAAAAAAAAAATCCAAACAAATATTATGTACACTCTTTTCTCTTTAAAATGTATACATATTTACTTCAATGTATAAATGAGCATACACTTTTCACATCAGGAATACAGCCATTTTGTAGGAGGTTACTATGTATTCATCTGAATTTGGGGAGATGAAAGCCTTAGAGCTTTAGACCTGTTCTGAGGTTGTAAAAAGGAAAAAAAAAAAAAAAGCCACAATCAAAATGGTCTTCTTGAAGCTGGGGGAGGGAAGATCTTACCCTTCAAATTCCAAAACTGGAATTGTATCTTCTGTTATGGTTAAGTCTCTTTCCTGCCTCTCCAGGAGCTCAGCTGGGAACTGGTGATGGTCATACAGTTGTTCAGCCATGTGCCCTGGGAGACTCTCATACAGGAGCAAGTGGAGTTCAGCAGCAAGGTATTATGGCAGTGCCTGTCTGTAGAGGATCTCCAAATCCTTGCAACTATGGAAAAACACACAAAACATCAAAATAACATGGATAGATTTTTGCTGACAACTGCTGTCTACAATTTGAACTGGCCTTGTTTCTGTTCTTGAAACATAACAGTGTTTTCTTAGTGAGCTTGCTTGTCTTGTCGCTTTTTATCTCTAAAATGGTCATCTAGAACAGTATTTGAATGTTTTGAGTGGGAGGGATCACAAGTGTGACTATACAAAAATGATAAATATTATCCTAGGTTACCTTAAGTGAAAGATACTGAAAGAAAAGTTCACTTTGTGTATTTGATAGCAAAATTTGCATGTTGTCTTTTTCCTGATTTTACTACCACTCTTCCCATGTGTAATCAATTTCTACAGTTTTGTGTGGATATTCTCATACTGTGGAGGCAATTTTTTGTTACTTTATACAGAAACTTGATCTGTGGTTTGTGATAGATCAAAGTCGCAGTCCAATTTAGCACAACTGTTTCTTTGCAGTCTTAACAGAGGCTTTCTGTTGGCTGATCATAAAATCTGTTCTGTTTAAGCATCCAGAACATAACCGGACCACCACAAATGTTCAGAATAAGAAACCTTGCACCTGTTTTTGTTCATTTGCACTATTCAAGCAGAATGCTCAGCATCAAGGTTGCCAGTGCATAGTTTATGTGAAACAGAAAATAGTTTTCACCTTTCTTTAATTTACTTGCATTTTTTTTCCCCACAGGTTAGTTATGCTAAGGATTTGTTAGTATTGCTATAACAGAAGAGTAAAAAAGATGAGGAGACATGGCCAAACAAATGTTAACATTTATGACAACTTAGAATTAAAGTGTTTGTGTATATAAACAGTCTGCTTGTTGTAAATATAATGCATAAATATGTATGCACTTAGTATTGTTGACTGTGCATATATAAGTGCATATATATTTAACTGCTGTAAACTACCATGAGGTATTTTGTTTTTTCAGTAGGGTTTTTTTTGCATAAGAACTCTTCTATATTCAGGTTGTTTTCTGGCAGGATTTTTCTTGATGATGGAAAATAAATCAATTGGCTCCTTTTTGTTGTTGTAAACAATGTAATTGTACACTTGGTTGCAGCTCTAAATTTTATGATAATAAATATCTACTGTATCTAAACAGGTTACTGTCAAGCAAGTAGTATATTACACTATGCTCATGGAGACAATCAGCAATCACACTTATTGCAAGCAGGTAATTTAAAGAACAACAAAAAACGAAACACTTTTCCTGAATATATAAAGGTGTGATAGAGTCTTAATGTAAATACTGGTTTTAAATTATCAGGAAGAACGGCCCTTGGTACTGGCGTTAGTACAGGGAAACGCCCAAATCCAGAAGAAGAAACTCAGAGCGTTGGACCAAAAGTCCAGCGACAGAGCACAAATTGAACTGGTAAGATCTGAGACACCTTAAAGTTCTCCTGTTAATGAGTAAATTCCTGTACAGACTTCTGTCTGTGATAACATCCATATCACTACAATGCAAAGAGTTCTAAATTTTTCTGTAAATATTTCTGTTCCAGGTACTGAACAAATATACAATATGAAATTCTGGCTCTCTAGAGTTTACAAAGTATGAGATAGAAAGTAGTTATAGAATGAAACCTGAGGTTATCAGGCAGACTGAGGCATTAATGAAAGGGAGATTGTTAAACTGTGGTTTCTCATACATTAGCAAGCTGCTTATGTAGCTTCTACTAGTATCTGCTCCCACATCTCACCTTAAGTTGTGCCAGCAGCATTGTTTGTGTGACTGTACAGTGACCCAAATCAGAAGACTAACATAACTTAAGGCTCAGGGCCTGGATTAGTTTTTACAGACATAGAAGTGGACTAAGCAGAACATGTTTTAGAGAGAGACTGCAGAAAAAGCTGATGTAGCTATTGCATGTAAAGGTGTAGGCACAAGAAAGCTTTGAAGACTTGAGTGGTATTGGTCTGTAACCTAAGCAGGATGCTCAGACTGCCAAAGCTGGTCAAGAAACGCTGTGCTGACAAGTACTTAAATCTGGAGGAGGTGGCATTGCTGGATAGATACACACAAACAAGTGTGAAAATGTGTGGAGAGAAGCAGTAAGCTGGAGACAGTTTGATACTTAGGAAATCATCAGCATAGAAAAGATAACCATGTTATCTTGCCTACATTGGAACAGGATAGAGAAAAGACAAGACCAAATATGTTATAGCCCTTCCCCTGTGAGCTTGATTTGAGAGGAGTAAGGAAGATGACCTGAAAGACAAGTTAATTACTCAGGAGGAAAGACAAAGAATGGATGGCTGTCTGAAATGAGAGGGAACAAGATTTCAAGACTAGGAATGCGGCTGCAAAGAGTAAAGGTGGATTGAGATGTCATTCCATCCTTATCTTTTACCAAACATAGGTTAAGAGCTGGTCACTATGGAGTCAGGAAAACCATGGTCGCTATGGAGGGAAGAATAAGTAAGAATAGCACATGGAGACACTTTGGTGGAATTGGAAGATGCGTTCAGCATCTCTACAGATTAAAAGGGAAAATCAATCCACTTCACTTGGATTTGACAAGATCTAATTTTGCTTGTGATATGGTGTCAGCACTTTGTCAAGGATATCGCAGTGCATCATGAATAATTGTGTTGTACTGATTTGAGTCAGTGAAGAACAGCAGCATTGTTTCCATAATGGCTGTCGGCTGAAGTGAGCTGAGACCTTAGCTATTGATCCATCTGCTATTTTCTCACATACTGGAAGCACTGTAAACTGTGTTTCTGTGTTCTCAAACTGATTTTTGGTACTTGGATGGGCCTGAGTGGAACGTAGTTCTGAGTGTGTGTGTGTTTCAGTAGCTGTCTAATCCTTAGCATGTATAGATTCATTCAGCGTCCATGTTTTGTGTTGCAGAATTCCTTAGGTGCTCATGTCTGTGTAGAAGAAGTGCCTGCAGAGCGAACGTCTGGTTCCTGTTTAAGCTCTTTTTCAATTGAGAGACAGGTTGGAGGGGGTGAAATCCCAGCAGAGAAGACTGATTTCTTTATTTTATTTTTTTTTAGGGTTTTCAAAGCATGCTGCAATAGTATTGTAGACAAATAAAAAATCAGCCAAGATCACACTTAGAAGCACTGCTGGCAAAAGGATGTATACCTTCTGAATAGCACTAAAGTTCAGAGGCTGTTTAGTTTCTCTCTAACTTTTTTATTGTTATTCTCCTCCTTCCCCCTTTCACTTTTAAGGAGTAAGAAGTGAGACTTTTGAGTATTTGGGCCAATACAAATAGGGACAGGGCAAGAATATCGGTCCCTCAAATTATTTCTGCCTTCTTCAAAGACTCTCAAAAAATTGCTAAAGAATAATGTTTTCCTTTTCTCTTGCAGCAATATTGGAGAAGATACCACTCAACATATGGGACAAAATTCCTGCTACTCTATTGGAACTAAAATGTTGTGAGGTGTACTAAAATTGCATACTTTTTCATAAATTATTTTCAATTGTTCTCAGTTGTTGTAAACAAGTCCAATTTTTGGAATGCATTATTTCTAACTGGCATTTCTATGGTTTTTAACTTTTTAATGACTTTCACAAAGGACAAATTGAGTTTTGTATATAAAGTATTTGGTGAAGAATTTGCTAACTTAATGTAAATATAAACATTCATGATTAGCGATAGACCCCATCAATATATTTTTGATAATCTTTCATGTATATGGTAGTAGGAAAAGCTGTAGTGATGTTCTGTAAAATGGATGGACATAGAAGGGTTTGAAGTTTTAAAATTGTTATTATTTTTAGATTCCAGAACTTGACCTCTGTATGATCAACTTCATATTTTCCTAATGTAAGTGCTTAGGACAGTGTTTAATCAAATATGATAGGGTTGTAACCTTTATTAATCGCATCTGTATATAAGTCATCTGCCAATTTTTTTGTCAAGTTGTATCATTTTCATGTATATGTCCAGGCTTGTATTTCCCAGTTGCCTTGTTCAGTAATGACATACCTTGTTAATAAAAGAAAATCGTGTGTATATGTGTGTATACACACACGTCTGGCTTATGCTTGTGCTATTGCTCGGGTACGTACTTCCAAACAAAACTATTTCAAGAAAAGAGAAGGGGAATGTAGTTTTTGGACTTAATCTGAAAGCCACAAATGGCAAACTATAGTTACTATAGGTAACACTATTACCTTTTGCTTCAAGTTTCACGATATTGAAGCAAAACACTGTCTAAATTATTCAGTCCTTTTTGTTGAAATTGCATGCGTGTATGTATACTTACCATTAAACATTTTTCACCACTGTATTCCAGTGTTTCTTCAAAAGCTAGAAGTTTTCCTTTTTTATTACCGTAACCGCAGTTTGCATGATAGCCTGGTCCTCTTCCCTGCACTGCGGCTCAGTTGCTGCTCTTTGAAGATCTTAATTTCTAAAAACACAGCAGGTTTGTCAGCTCCTCCATCAATACTGCCTCAGATGTTTAGAGAAGCTGTATCTAAATGTTTTCTGAGACCATTAAGATCTCTGAAGAAGCCGTCTGAATTACTACATTTTACATATAGCAGGTCCCTTAGCTACTTGAGTGGGCAGACAGATTAATTCTCATGTGGTTAACTACCTTGATCTTAGTATCACATGGGTGACTTGCAGTCATGGGGCATTTCTGTGTGTCAGTTTAAAATTTAGACCAGATTTGGGGTCTGACAACGTATGCAGCAGGGCACTTGCCGCAAAATAAACCACCCCAATTCTGCCTGTTCCTAGATTTTAGATAATAATGTAAATATCTGCGAAGGGGGTTGGATAAAAGAGGAAAACCAAAGTACTACTAAGAAATCACAGGCATGCTCACTGGCTTGAGGCAAGGAATCTTTGATTGATCTTGTAGGAAAAAAAAGTTGAGAATGGAGAAGCAGATGCTAAGTGTTTTCCACAGATCAGTCCAAGTAGAATTGAGAGGTTTCCAGGAGACAGATCCGCAGTAGAATAAGCAATTCTTCTGGTCATTTAAGTAGTCTGGAGGGAAAACAACAACAACAACACAAACCCACACCCAACCAAAAACAAACAAAAACCCCACCCCTAACTATAGGCCTACACTGTCATGGGATGTGTTTTGCTTTGTCAAGATAAGATCATATTGGATTTTTTTTCTGCTGGCTTATAATAAAAAGAAATCATACCCCTTAAATGAAATGTTGCACCTATCTTTTCTGAATGACCAGGCTATGAAACTCCTGAGCAGAAACTTGAGCAAGGTAAGAAGAACATGCGCTTAAATATCACTTTTCCCCCAAGCAGTCTGGAAGTTCAACAAGTAAAAAGAAATTTACCAAGGAGTTAATTTCTATGGTAAATTGGTTCCCCTCTGCCTAGATGCTAAAAGGTGGGTTCTTTTTCTTGGTGTAGGCAAGTCCTTCTGTGGTGAAGATGCGGTTTCACTCACATGCTGGCTTGAGTAGGTTCTGGTGTCGGGACTGCAGTGGAAGTCTAACCTACTTATGGTCTGTAACTAGGTTAGTGTGAGAGAGGGGAGAAGTTGCCTTCTGAGGAGCAGCAGTTTCATAAAAGCCCTTTGCTTCATCTTTTCTCCCACTAGTATGTGCCCTGACCACAAAAGTAAATAACAAAAGGCTATTGTAACATGCTGAGGTTTTTTCCTCCAATTCTTACTACCCCCTTGTGATTTTTCAAGGAGGAGCTGGATGTGTGTTGTAAACCCAGTAGGGGTAAGGGCCAGGATATTGTTTCATTTTAGACCTCTACTCCAGAAATGGGGTTTAAAGTATTCCTCAAGGAAGCTGTTCCTGAGGAATTTAGCTGCCCCTTGCCTGAGCTGGTAGGGGATGGAGAGAGGAGTACTGCAGACTGAGTCACTTTGGAAGCCAAACCCCAGGAGAACATATTCTGGAAGGGTACTGGGACAGCTGTAGCTGGTAGTTGTGCTGAAAAACAAAACTTAAATGAGCATTTCCAAAGGAACTTGCACAGGCTCTCTCCCACTGATGCTACCTGTTTACAGAGGCTTCTGAAAGGAGGGGAATGAAAGGAGTTAAACTGAGAGCAAAACACTGAATGTCATGCAGAGGGGATTTTGGGCTAATCTGGAAGGAGAAGTACCTGTCAAAGTAGCTTTATGCTGTGCTTAACGCCATAGTTGACTGGTTTGTGTTGAAGAAAGGGGACATTTCCACAAACCTTCCTGAAATTAGAAATCCTGCCTATAGTTGGCAGGAGCAAGAGCAAGCTGCAACGCGTGTACCTACCACCTTGCCAGGAAAAGGCAGGTTGCACACAAAGCTGGGTGCCCACCACACTGCCTCCCTGGATGGTGGTGTGAAGCCTGGCTTCCCTGGTGGCAGCCATCAGCAAGGGCCGGGGGAATTGTATTCCTGTATTTACAGGTAGCTTGGGCTACTGAAAGTGATGCTGAGAGGTAAAAACCAAAAGCCCTTTAAGTTCTTGATCTATGTTTTAAGTAAAACTCTTGTTGCCTTTTAAGCCCTGGGAGTTTTATTATTTTGAAATTATACTTTCACATTTTATGGTAAATTAAGCTAAAATATTCTGTGCTGTGTATGTACTTGAAGCAGTTTTTCCTTGTTGCTGAAACTTTAAAGTCAGAGCAAGTTCATAATTTTTTTGAGTATGAGATGAAAGGAGAAACAACATTATTTATGTGCATTACGAGCTCTACAGGTATAGGTGCCTGGAGGAGCACACTTGGGTCGTGTGTGCGCAGCACTTTGCACAGTAATGCGACCAACAGCCTGCCTGGGGAAGTCGGTGGAGTCCCCATCCCTGGAGGTGTTTAAAATGCGTTTACAGGTGCTACTGAGGGGTGGGCTTCAGCGGTGCACTGGCCATGCTGTCTTAGCGCTTGGACTCAATGATTTTGAAGGGCTTTTCCAACCTGAACGATTCTATGGGTCTGTGCGTGTGGCCTCGGCAGCCCTGACCGCGGGATGTCCAGGCATGCGGCACCTAAACCGGCCTTGGAGGGCTTGCTTTGTCTCGTGTGCCCTCTCTCCGTGTGCCCTCTCTCCGTGTGCCCTCTCTCCGTGTGCCCTCTCTCCGTGTGCCCTCTCTCCGTGTGCCCTCTCTCCG
>JANHFX010011816.1:0-40786 GCA_027560015.1 Chloroceryle amazona | reverse complement strand
TAGGAATACAAGCCATACCCATTAATGTGGCTACAATGAATCACAAGGGGAAAATGTTTTTCCCTCTGAATGGGAAACCTCTCCGGATTTTTCACTAATTTATATCACTTCATTTATATCAGTCACTGAAGCAGCTATACACATGTCCTAGGGTTTACTCTGTACGCAGCATGAAACCTGGTAAATAATTTGCAAGAGACGTGGTATTGTGTATGTTCAGATGGAAAGAACATTGTGTATGTTCAGATGGAAAGGATGTTAAGAGGGAAGAGTGAGGGTCACAAGCCTGGGTCTGGGCTTCCCCACTGGTCTGCACAAAGAAATCACTATGAGAACAAGATGCTCTGATGCGGATTACCCTCTGCCACATGGTACAAGGACAGAGTATGTGGACAGAAGGAACAGGACTTAAAAGCACATGCTTGGGAACCCAGAGAAAAGCTGCAGGAGGAACAGAAATCAAAGTAAGCATGAAACCAACCTTCAAAGCTAGAAAACACATTGCTTTTCCCATTCTCTCCCCCTTTCCTGTGCGTAAAAGTAACTTTTTTTGGTTTGCTTTGATTATTAATCCCCACACACTTACAGTTGACCAAACTGCTGCTGATGCAGCAAGCAGAGGGCTGACTGACAAAATCACCAGTGTCAGCTTCCACCCGTGGATGAATCCTATAATAATCCCTGCCAGAAATGTTGAAAAAAACTGTACAAATATACAGATCTTGTCTCCGATGCCTTCATGGATGGTGTTGATGTCACTTTAAATAACAATAAAAAAAAATTTGTTAGCTTTGAATGCCTTTAATTCTAACTCCCTCCCTCTCCATTTCATGCTGTGTGGCCTAATGTCATTTCCTAAGTGGAACAATGAAATTTCTAACCACAGCTACTGAATGGTACCATTAGTCTCTTGTGTGGCCAAAACACTGCAGAAACCTCCCATTTTTTAGGCCCTGTTTTCTGTATTTGTCATCATTCTCTGCTGTTTCTATGCCCTGTCACAAGGTCAAAAATGACCTAGTTTCTTTATCCAGCATCCAAATGAAGCAATACAAGTAAACAGCCAAACAACCTCCTCACCTCCTGTGACCATATCCAAATGATTCCTTCTGCTCAGCTCTCTGATGCATTTTATGTTCTTAATTTTGGCTACAGTCTCAGATCAAGGGTTATCTCTGTTCTGTCAGAACAACCATTATTTGGAAGAACTTCTGTTTTCCTTCCCTATTTTCTCTTCCCAGCATATGCAGAGCTGAGAGTGGTTTCATTTAAGCTTCTCCTACACTTTTCAGGACACAGCTCTGTCCAAAGCTACCTTAAAATCCAGAAAAAAAGAAAATCTTTGTTCATGCATATGGTCCCATTGCATCTTGGGGCATACAGTCCTCATCCCTAAATCTGTTTAAGTCTATGGAAAGGCTCCAAACACTTTGACTGGACACAGTCCAGCCTGAGGTCTGTCTGGATGTAGATGCAAGTTCCTTTCCATGCAATAAGGCTTCAGAGCTTTCAGTGTTTGTAAACTAGCTGGAGACAGCAGAGTTGTTTGTCTAGTACTGCCTGCCATGTACTTCAGGGACATCAGAAAGCCAGTGTCAGGCACTTCACAGCAAAAACCCTTCCAAGGCATATATCACAGAAATGAAGATGTCTATCACACAAATGAAGACAAAAAGAGAATTAATTTCTTCCTCAGAGGTGTAATATTTAACACTTTGGGTTTGGGTGTATTTGTGTGTCAGATGGTGTGGTTTTCTTTTTGTTTTTGTTTGTTTTGTTTTGGTGGGTGGGGGAAGTTAGTGTTTGGGTTATTTTTATTTGTTTGTTTATCTTTCTGTAGGCTATTCCATAGAAGACAAATATTGATTTTTCTTTTAACTGTCATACTTAGGGAGATTAAAAAAACCCCAAACAATTAAGAGCCCTCACTCTGTCAGTCTGGTGTTCAGTGTTCCTATCTGGGTAGCATCAAACCAAGCCATCTCTTGATGAAGCACTGCAAAGAAGAACTTCTGTCGGATCCTTGCTGTCTGCCTTATAGCAGCAACCAAAAATGTCCATACTTGGATGGTGCTCAGGATCAACACAGCACAGCCAATTCCCACATAGTAGTAAGCAAACCTGTGATAAGGGAACAAAAGGTCATACGACCACACTGTGTCTTGTTGGAAAAGTCAGAAACACAAAGCAACAATTAGTCTTTTACCCCACCAAAGTAAAAACTGAAACCTGTGATAGATACATTATTGAGAAGCCTTTTTGAGTAGGCAAACGTTTGGCTTCTGCTCAAGTGGATAACACAGTAAAAAAAAAATAAATCCCACAGTATGTAGTTATTAACAGAATAACTACAAAGACTCTTACTTTGTCATTTCACCTTCTATATCTATGTCTGGTATTGATGGACAGCTAGAACTATTTACTGAAGTATCTGTGGGGGAAAAGAAAAAATAGTAATATTTGTGAAAGTATTATATGTAGAAGATAAATCATGGCATCTAGAGTCATCAGTTTGGGAATATTTTGTATTGTATTTATATTTTTGCAAGTGGGGTTTTGCAAAATAAATATTTTTGGCAAATATATATTTATTTTTAAGGAACTTCTAGTATCTAGTGCCTGATAACTGACGGTACAGGAGGTGGTCATGTTTCATACTATTTTGCCAAAGTTGAACTTCATTGATAAAGAGTCCATCCAATGCACTGCTTTTGTCCTGGTCTAGCCATTGAATATTGATTAAAACTATTGGGTTATTTGCAGCAGGATGAATTTTTTGCATTATATACTTGTTTGGATCTGCACCAGTGCATAGTCTGGGGGGGACAGGTAAATCTTAGCCCCTGCAGCAAAACATTATTGGTATGTAGAGGAGCCTAATTTCAACTTTTTACCTTCTGACACATTTGATTTCTGGCCACTTATCACAAAGCTGTTTGTCATCTCTCCAAAGACAATGATCATAAGTGGCAATCCAGTACCGTTTGCAGCAGCTGCGATCAAACCAACTACCATCAAAAGGACATCCACCCAATCAGCATAGCGAAACTATATGGGTATTAAAAAAAAAGACCAAGTTATGCCTGACAGTTCCCATATTTGTTACAGTACAACAGATTTACAGAACAGCTTTTGTTTCAACCTATGTATTCTAAGTATCAACAACAGTCCAGCTAAAGGTAAACTGAGGACATCAGATCCCATACATCTTTAAATCAATACCCAGTAAAGCTGCTAAGGGAATATTGGCAGGACACAAGGTTCTTCCCCAGCTCAGCAGGAAAAAAGTGTGTGTCCTACATATTTCTTAGTGATGATCTTCTCTGTATAATTTATTGGATTTTGTGTTCCAGTAAGTTAAATATTTACTAAGATAATGTCTTTGAAATGTAAACAAGAATGAGTTATTGACCAGCACCTGCGTTATATCTATGAGTAGAACACGTTTGTAGCAGAGATTGTATCTTAAGGCTTGCCTACCCTTGAACTTTTGTTTGGTTTAAAGAAGGATGCGAATTTGAACTGCCATAGCTATTCCTGGATGTGGTTAATCTGAAATCAGAACATTTTATTCCTGACTGTCCTAACCCTCTTCCAAAGTGTAAATGGACATGGAATAAACCAGCAAAGAATAAAACTTACCTTCTTCCAGAATAATCAAGTCCATGTGTAAGAGTTATTTGGGAATAGCTGTTTTATGGAAAAATGACAAACCCATACCACTGGTTCTTTCAAAGAGCAGATCCATCAGATGTGAAACATTGGATAAATCCTTTATAAATTGAGCCAAGACAAGGTCCAGTGTAGTATATATGTCCTAGATTACTCTCAGCAGGGGTATGCTTCGTCCTCCAGCAGCACTAAGGTTGAACCGCTGTCAGTGCTACCAATACACTGAGGGAGAAATCTGACCTAAGAGGCCAAATTTCAAACAGGCATCAATAGGTTTCAGGCTGCTCTGGCTTCTGATTGCCTATTATTTGCATTTAATTCCTAAACAATTCACAGTGACAAATAAAAGAAAAAATACAAAGCAGACCACCAAACTGGACACTAACCAGTTCAAAAATGCCAACCACCTGTCTCTCTTGCTTCTCATTTTCCTTCCTAGAGGAAAACACAGAAGACTAATTAAGATGAGTTATTTTTCAGATAAAGTCATATTAACATCTGCCCCATACCCTGTACACCAGCAGCCAATGTGTTAAGCTTAAAGAATACCTACTTTTTTTCTGCAGGCTTTAGCTGGTCACTTTGTTCCAGATTTTCATCATATTGGAAAGAAGGGTTGTCATATCCCTTGCTTGCAGATTCTGTGAAATAAAAAGCAGACTTTATTTTTTTTTTTTTTCCATACATAGCAATGTATTTTGTACCACTTTCTTGCAGCTTTCCCTGCTGATTCTTTTGCGCTTAAATCTTAAAGCCTAGTTCTTTTCCTGCTCTTAGCACAATCTGGTGCATTTTTCTCAAAACTTCCTTTCTCTTCAGTTTATCTCCTCTACTCCAGAAGAAAGCTTCTGGTTCCATTTCTGAGATGGTAACAATCTTCATTTTTCACAATTAAAATGTATTTATACAGAAAGGCTATAAGAGATCAAAAGCAAAAACTAATTAATTCTGCAAATACCTACGCAACTGAAAGCAAAAAAGTAGAGGCCTTACTGAAAGAAGTGGACTTGCTTATGGTGAATGTTCTAATTGCTGTATGTAGAATAGAGTAGATTCAAGTTAACTAAAGAATCATGTCTTAGCCTGTAATAACCATCTTCATTATTTCTTTACTGCAGTAGTTGCTAAACATTCCAGTTCCTTTGGCTAGGGGCTTTACAAATCTATGAAAAATAGGAATCCTACCCATAAAGCTTATGGATCTAAATGCATAAAATGAAATTAAAAAATGGATAAAGACACTGATGAGTAACCACAGTATGCAGGCAGCTGTGAATTGCATGGGGAGAAAAGGGCTCCACACACTAGGTCTCCCCAATTTACATTTACCTTAACTTTAATAACTGACTCAGTATGAACAGAATTTTCTGTATATTGTTTTTAATGTCAGTCAGTCTATAAAGACTGGCTTAGGAAACCATTTAAAGGCAATAATGTGCTTCCACCTTACTGAGCTTATCTTAGGAGCATTTTCACGCCCAGTCAAGGGAGCACCTACATAGTTTTACACATGTAAATTAATTTTGTTGAACTTGGTGAAACAATTCATGCATAAATGTTTTCTAGGTGGTGGCTTTATTTCACTGGGAACTCCTATAAAATCACCATGGCAATCAGAAGAGACTTACAATGCACCTTTAGATTTTGAGCTGTGGGATATATTCCTCAAATGCCCACACAGCTTTCATGCCTGCAGCTTACCGGTATCAGTACTTTCTGTAGAGTTTACAAAACAGTCCTTCATTTTCTTCTTTGTTGCATGCTTATGAGATAAAGACACAATAATCAAAACCTGCATTAAAAAGCAAAAAACCCTTTAGAAATAGTAAATGTTTAAATAGTTTGCATTCAAAAGTTTGTGGGCGTTTCCTTTACTCATTACATTTTGGTCTCAACATTGTCCTACTTAAATACAATTATGAAAAAAAAATGACGCAACAGCATGATAAAGAACTACTTTTAATAAGATACTAAGAGCAGTGCAAAGTACTACAATGGACCTTAACTCAGTAGCCTGTTATAGTAGTAGTAGTCAGTAGTATTTTATGCTAAATCCCTAGATCATTCATGCAAAAATTATTGTGGATGATCTATTACAGAAGAGAGTATTTCCCTTATTATCTTATGTTTAAAATGTGTTGAATAGTCATAACACGTTCATGGTTATAAAGACTAAAGATACATACACGTTATGCCACACACCTACCAAGAAAGATTTAGAGGTGGCAAATGACTGACAATGCAAGTTTCCTTAGGCTTTACTCCTTGGTGTATCACATACACAGGTTAAAAACACACAACAACAACAAAAAAGACAAGAAAATCACACATGAATTTGATGCAGGCTAAACCAGTAAATATAACAAAATACATAATCAGCCTGACATTGAAAACAATATATATTATTTAAGCATCCTTTTTGATTTTTGGTTTCTAGCTGTATTTTTTACCTTGTGTTATTTCAAGTTATCCACGCTGCCCCCGTATGTGTGGGTGACCACGGCCCTTTCTTGCCACCCCAACAGGGCGTGGAGGAAGTGGTGTGGAGATGCCCCCCACAGCTGCGACTGCCAGCCTGTCCCGGCTGGCCCCTGTGGGACAGGTGGGGATGCCCGCAACTGGGCTGTGGGCTTTATAGCTCCAGGCACCACCCGCCTGCCCTGCCCTTCCCCTGCCCTCCCCTCCCTCGGCTCACGTTGCAGGTGAAGGTCAGTGCCGCAGCCGGGCAGGAGATGCCAAGGAAGAGGGGCCCGCTGAGGGATATTGGTCCCGCGTGCCCTCAGCAGCCCCTTTGGAAACAGCCCGCAGGTCTCTTGTCTTGCAACCGCACACAGCTTGCCCTCGGTCCTGTTATCAGAGTATCACTCTGAATCTCACCACCTCTAAAATTAGAGGAATTTTAGTTTGCTAGTAAGCACAGTTGAAGGAGTATTTGAAGAAGACACTCGTCCAGTGAAAAATTCAAACTTGTGAAAGCTATCTGCAAATTCATACCAAATTCCAGGAATAGCTTCGCTGCATTTGGTGAATTTCAACAGAGAGTAAAGATACACTGGTGAATTTGAATTAAGAATTTTTTTTAAAAGAAGTGTTTATTTCCCACTTTTAAATTGCATGAAGAACAAAGTTAGATCAATTCTTTTTTTTAGAGAAGTTAATCATCACGTTTTGCTCATTTAGTTCCCACCTCTTCCCCACAATTTTTGTGTGGTTTTGTTTTGGCAAAAGTAAGACTGTTTCTTGTTTTGGGTTACCTCAGAGGTTTTTATTGTTTTGTTCGTTTGTTTGTTTTCACAAATAAGAACCATCTTTTCTGCACATCCCTAAAAATAACAGTTCTTCATCTTCCCACCTGCACATATTGGAATCTGTATCATTTGCTTCCAGTAATGCCTTTACTGTTCATGAAAAATAAACTCCTAGCTATTTTCCATTCCACTCACATGCCATTATTGCAAAGCTGAGTCCCAGATAATTAAACTACTCAGCTGAAGTTATTCTCAAGTAACAGGTTCAGGACTCAGCCTAATTTAAGCTTCCCTTTTCTGCCTTCCCCATAGGACTCAGATTACATTTTACATGTTTGTTATGATGCCCTGAAGGAACGCCAGAAGAAAAGGCGTTATTAGGCATCATTGTCTGCTGCCCACTGGGACCCTCTATGTTCAGTTAGATTCAAACTCCTACATGTCAGACCTATTAGTTTTTTAGTATTGATCTCATTAGCATTACCCAGGGTTTATATTACAGAATCGAAGCTAAGCCTCCATAATGCACATCCATGCCTATGCTCTCTTGATTCTTGATCAAATATACTGAGAATACTAGACACAAAATTTAATTACAGCTAACTACTCTGCTTAAATAAAAAATGAATTAGCACAGTCTGGACTAAACCACACACATCAAGCAGAGAAGACTCTCATCAATAAAAGAAGGCAGAGAAGCAGCACAAGAAATGGTAGTTTACAGTAATGCCTTTGTAATTTTGGGACACACACACATTATGATAAAATATCATAATGTGATTTGGAGGAGAAATACTATTGTTTATTTTGTCAAAAATGATTTGTGTAGCTTTGGAAAATAACTCACTGCATCTGAAAAGTATTCTCTTCCAATCAGACAATATACACCTCCATGTGTTTGGTTCATTTGTCCAAAAGTGGTCAGTGATAGGAAAAACAAAATTAAACACTGTCAGGTATCATTAATTAGCACTAGCCATAACTGTCTGAATTAGAAAATATATCTACTTTAAAGGAACTATTAACTATAAGCACAACATCATTAAAAACAGTCCCACCAAAAAAAGCCCCAAACACAAGTTGGAGTCGAGAAGTCATTTCCTCATCAAAGCATTAACACTGAAAAGTATACAACGTATGGTATGCAAATGTAGTAGACACCCAAATTTACTGGAAAGTTTACTCAAAAAAGCAATCAAATATAAAGAAGGTGTATTGCATTTTACAAGCATCATAGCTGCTTACTTACTACTTTTTGACTTCTGTAACAGAACGTAAGAGCACCAGCAAGTCACCCAGCCTGCACCCACAAGCCAGATGTGGGGAGTCAGGGCTATCACCTACGTTTTCCATACAGCTGGGCTGTAATAAACAGGGTGGAGCCTTTATCTTTACCTACTGCTATTTGGCGTTAGTTGCTTTGTGACTTTTGTCACTAAGGGACATATGTATTGTACTCAAACTCAACAGTAGTATTATTAATAAGCACTAACTGTAGCTGTAGTCATGGCATGGTTCTTGCAGCCTTACTCTGAGATAGAGGCATATTTTGGTGGGCATAAAAGGAGTGGCATATTATTATCCAAAGTTCTTCATGGAATAATAGGGTATGGATGTTAGCCATTTGGGTTATAAGTATGGGACTTAGGACTATATCCTACATAGTTATCTTTTGTCAATGTAAAAATTAATAGAAAGATTCTGCCTAAGTTTAAATAATGTCTGGGGTGTGAGGGAGAGGTCAGGTTTTCTTCATCACTGCCTGACTGATCCAAGCTGGGCTATACAAAGTGGCAGTACCAAGTACTCATGGGGAATTAAAAGGACTCTTTTGGGGAGCAGCTCTGGGCTTCTATGTCTTTCAGAGAAGACATTGTTTTCCCATTCTCTGTCACAGTGGTCCATGCTAAACCTAGCTAGAGCAGTACAAACAAGAAAGACCACAGTTTCAGAATACCAGCCGGGGCAATATTAGTGGGGTAAATTCTGTTGACTAAGGTGAGCTTAATTACACTATTGGTGAAGCTAATCAAAAAGTTTTGGGATATTAATCACATTTGAAAAACAGAAGTTAAGAGGTTCTTCTAGGTTCTTTACAGGAAGCAGCTAACTAAATGCTGTTATTACAACTAAATGTTTCAATTGTCCAAACTAAACCCAAGTTACAATCCTATGACACTGGCAACTGCAGAACTATTGGGCATTTGGTGCAATGGATGAAAAATGTCTTGGTAGAGGTGAGTGTTGAAAGATTTAAAAATCATGTACAGTAAAGAAACGTGCCACAACACTTCTTGACTGATCTTTATTATCCAAAACTCCTAACTCTGTAACCAAGCAAAAGAATTATTTCTGGTTTTCCAGAAATAGGGGAGTGGGAACATATCTGACTATTTGAGTGAAACAGAGTTACATCAATGATAGCTATTTAATCATAATTACTTCTAACCAGACTTACAAGAATTTATTTAGGCTGGAATGGCTTTACAAGTTCTCTGAAGTACATGTTTTCTCAAAGAAGGAAACTAAGGAAATGCATTTTATTTTCTCCTATGAAAACTGCATGTCTGTTTTAGGAGAGACTTAATTGCTAAGTGTGAAGAACTTGCAGATTTCTCAAGTATTTATTATAATAATTCTTTCCTTTAAAAGAAGGTCAGGTCATTGTGGTTCATTGCTTTCTATAAAAAAGAAAAATTGCCATTTTTTTTTTTCTGCTAACAACGTGATATAAGTAGCAATATCACAGAAGCACAGAAGGAAGTCATTCTGCTGAACACTTTGTATACCTTAAACAGGAAAACCTCATAGATTAGCAAAATGGTGACTTAACATGATAAAGGCCTGTAATTCACAGGACTGAATGTCAAGTTATACACCTATTTCAGAAAGAGAGGAATGAAAGGGAAAGGGAGGAGAGATTGCTACAGGTAAGCAAGTTACTTGCTTATTCTAGGGCCTTCTTTGCACCAGGAGAAAGACAAACCAAGGGGCTTTGGTTCATCAGTACCAGGAGTAGGGAGATGAGGTTTCATTAGTCCATCTACAGGAAAGGACTAAAGAGGCCATTACATGCCTGGACATCTGTAGGGCAACACAGACAAGAGTAAAAAAATGCCTCTTAAATTCTTGGAAAGTGCCAGGAATAAAATTGTCTTACAAGAGATGAGAGAAGTAACAGGAGATAGGCTTTTTCACATTTCATCCTGAGAAGTAGAATGTGATCAAGGACGAAAATTTGCATGAAAGTGATGGTGAAATTATGAAGTTCATGAATATTTATTAAAAAAAAAAGGAATGACAACAGAATAAATAAAATGAGTTTTAGTACAGGATTATTGTTATTCCTGAAAAGGCATTCTAAGGGCAAAGGGGATAAAAACATTTGGCAATTAATACAAACTTGTTATGGACTTGAAACAGAAGTTAGGCAGAAGGACAAGGTCCTTGTGTAGGAACAATCTATCAATAATTAGAGGTTGGGAATGGCTTCATAGGCAGCTTTTCTGCAGAACAGCACCTAGGAGATATACTGGATAGAAAACTGAACAAAAGCCAACAA
Organism: Chloroceryle amazona; assembly: GCA_027560015.1. Classification (NCBI taxonomy): domain Eukaryota; kingdom Metazoa; phylum Chordata; class Aves; order Coraciiformes; family Cerylidae; genus Chloroceryle; species Chloroceryle amazona. The sequence goes on along the minus strand of JANHFX010011816.1, from coordinate 30,304 downwards.
TGTTAAACTGCTCTGAGAAAAAAACAAAATTCATAAAAGCACAGAAGAGTCATATGCAAAACACATGGAGTAGTGTTTTCTCTGCCTAGCACTGTTAGGTCCTCAGCTGGAGTGCCGTGTCTAATTCTCTTTCAAGAAAGATGTGGGTGATAGGAATTACAGAAGAAAGCGAAATTGAAGGGGTTTAAAAGACATGACCTTTGAGGAAAGACAGATGGAATTGGGTTTAGTGTAGTGGAAAGCATGCAAATAATTTTAGAAAACTATGAGACTGTTTCAAAACCAATGTAATCCAGTGTCTTTCATATCTACTGTGGTACTGAATTACAATAAGAAAGCAAAAACCAGATATTAGGAAAATGGTATTACCTCTATGGATAGTTAAGCACTAGGCCAGAATACTGATGGACCTGTTGCCATATAGATCATTGATTTCTCTCCTCTCCTCTCCTCTCCTCTCCTCTCCTCTCCTTTCAAGAAATTGTCTACAAGGGAAAATTTGGTATAGATGATTTTGCCTTGAGGATTAGAAAAAGATTAAATTGTCTTCTGAGATCCTCATTGGCTTTATTTTCTCTGGTATGCTGATAAACATAATAGAGGGAAAAACAGAACAAAGGCAGTATGTCTTATATTTTGTTTCAAGACATGAAGCTAGGTATCAACTGCGCCTGTGGAAGTGCTGGCAACAGTTTTGCTGAAGGTTTCTGCTGGTGAGAGATGGGAAATTGGACTAATGGCAGAGTTACTTCACTACCTAGTGAACTACCCACTACCCAGGGTGGGTCATTGACATGGGTGTATAAATTAACTTCCAGACTTCTTTTTGGAGGGAACCAATTATTCGCTTTAAGGATGAAAAGCAGGATTTGGTTATGAGAATAATTTATTCTTGAATTTGCTCTAAAGAACTCATTTCTATAGGACACTTTTGTTTCTTTCATCTTCTGCAGTCCTGGCACACAGTCCTTGCACCCTCATTTCTGCACACTCTCACAATATATCCTGGAGCTTTCAATGCATATCCTTCACTTTGGACTATAAAAATATCTCTCTGTTGTTTCATTTTCTGGGTAACAGCACTGTGACACAGCAGTATGGACTGTTAAAAGACAAGTAATCAATGTCTTAGGGTTTTAGGCGCAGCACATGAGATGCAAAGGAATCTCAGATTAAGTGGTAGGCCATAGAAATGTGGCCAGTCCACTCCAGAGCGGCTATTTCTGAACAAAGTGGATAAAAGCTGTTGAAACCATGAATGTCACAGACCTCTTCAGATGTTAGATATTTTTAGCATTGTAGACATAAGTACTAATACAGTTGTTTCACTGGTAAGATTTCATAGTATTTTACTAACATAGGCCTGAGATGAATTAATTTATGTGGGTAGAAACTGCATATTCTGTTTCAGAAAGGTCTTATTCAAGGACTCAGTCCCATCAAACATTAGAAGTTAGGTGATGGTGAATTATCAGCAGTACACATATGAAAATGCAAAGAAAATATCAGATGTCTTTAGTAGAAGGGTAGCACCAGCCAAGCCCCTTTTTTGACCTGAACAACATTTTGAATGTGCTGTGCAGTGTCAGACAGGGTGTGGGCAGCACAGAGAGTTTCAGTTCATTTATTCTTTAGACTCAGGCTCTCTGAGGGAATTACCAAATGACAATTACTTTCCTTTGTGTTTCTCAACACACAGGCAAATCTTGAGGGCAACGATCTCTCTCTCTTGCTAGCATTTTGTACATATGTATAATTTAAATAAAAGGACTTAATCAAACAGGTGTTATTCATACAGGTAGCATGTGTTTACTGCTAAATGATGTCCTGATTAAATGTTTAGATTCTCCCAAGAGTTAGGGAATGGGGTCCTTTTCATCAAAAAGAGTCAGGGTAAACATCCATTCTCACTAAGCATACACTTCATAACTCTTATAGGCACATCACTGAGTGTTTCCCTTGCCAGACCATGAACAAAATGGAATTGTGGTTTGCTTGTGTTTGAAGATGCATGTAAAGTATTTAATCCTAACTAAATTACAACTCTTAAGAAGACAAATAAAAATGGGCTTCCTATGTAAATGATCTATATGAACACCTCCTGATTGATGGAGAGGGTGGCAACATCAAGACTGGGCTGGAGATGATGCTTTGTGGTTCAGGATCAGTTTTTCCTAAATCACCTGCTCCCCCCACCAGCTCCACACCATGGTTATCCCCTTTTCTGAGATCTGCAGCAACTGCCCGTGCACCTTGTATCCCCACTTCCCTCACTCCAAACCCATATTTTTCCTTTGTTTAGAAGCTACCAATCATTCTTCCATGCCTTGGGTGTTGAAAATCCTAGCTATCCATTTCAGTACCATGTGGTAGACTCTCAGTTATCATTACAATCTCCTTTTTCTACTTCTTCCTTATTCCACTTCAGAATTAACAATATTCACTGACCTTAGTTATCCACATACTCTGCAGATTGGGATCTAAAATTATCTCCTTTTCCCATAGGTTCCTGATCCAGTCCTTCAGCTGACAGGTGGGCAGAGTTTAGGAGTATGTTTTGTCCAGTTCACTCTTTAACAATTTATGCACACAAGAGTGAAGGAAGCCCTTCACATGGACCAGCAAGTGCTTAGGCAACTAAGGGTATTAGATAAAAATCCTGTTTTTTGTCCTGTTGATGTACACTCTAGATCAGGACTCTCTGTACTGTTTTCATGAAGTGCTGAACTTTTAGCTCTGTGTTTGCAATATTAAACTAGTTATGTAAGTTTACATTTCTGAATGCATCACTGCACAGTCATGCTTAGGCTTTCACCAAACCTTCCTTCTGTTGTATTACTTTCTAAACAGATTACAAGAATTCTGATGAACTTCTGGCTGGACCTAAATTAACATGGGCAGCAAAATGGTCTGATGAAGGATATTTCCTTTTAAGGAGGAGTTGGTGCTTCCAACGTATGTACATACCTGAATAGCTCTTAAAGATTCAGGAAATGATTAGGCTTTTCTAGTTAGCAACAGCCTGCCAAAAAAGACTTGACTATGAGAGAATAGCTTTTGAAATATATTGATCTTCCTTTATGTGTCTGTGATTATGAGAGAACGGACAGGAATATTGAAAAGTAACTGTAACTGCTGCCATGTATTTTAAAATTTTTCTTTATTCTTTTCAAAAGGAGGTCAAACTGTCTCTGCTGTACTACCAAAATCTACCTGGAGATTCTGAACGGTATCATAATTGTCCAATGAATGACTTAGTATAGGAGTAAATTGAGTTAACAATTAATTAACTGGTCCATAAAATAACTTATGTTCAGAGAAACAATGCTGCATTTTAAGGGATCTTTAGCTGCATTGGAGAATGATAGTAAAATAAACATTCTAACAAGTAATTATTTGGAATGAGTTTCACCAAAAGCAAACTCAAAGAAAAGAAGAAACTCATTTGTTTAAGGGTTGTTACTCAAATATTATTTTGATTTATTAAAGGATACAGATGTATTTAGGTCAGATGAAAAGGAAGAAAAATTTTTTCCTCCTGTTCCTCCTTATAACAGTCTACATCATTTACTAGGACCCAGTTGTACTATTCTGATGAACTGATAGTTATGGAAATAATTAGAAGATCCCAGCTGCACTACTCATTACTAAATATCCTTGAAGTCAATATACACTCCATGTTTCCCTTTTTGATGTAATTCAAAAAAGCTTTTAATGAATTACTAGTAAATTCATACCATATGTCCAAGACAGCAATCAGGAAGAACATTCAGACAGTATCACTGTGAATGCCAGGGATTATTATTTTTTTTTTTACTCTGTTTTTACTGGATGCTGTCCTATAAGTTATAAGACACAATCTGAACATTTATCAGTCACTTTTACACCTCCAAGACATTTGCATTGTAATGCTGTGGAATAGCAACATTCTGCAACATTTCCCTGCCTATAAACCTGGTAAAAATGAAGCTAGGCTCAGATCACAGTTGTTTCTCTTAAGAGCTTGGAGATTTATTTATTTTTTTTAACCAAGAAAACCATTATTTCTTCTTTTTCAGCCCCAGACCCCAGCATGAGCTTATGATATCTTTAACCAGAGTCCAACTGGGAACAACCTCTCCCTTATCGAAAGCACATATATGTTCCTCCATGGAACAGGACAAAGGCAAGATTTACTGAAGTGATAAAAATGATTAAGAGGTAAGGTAAGAAGCCCTTCTCTACCAGCAGCTCAGAACACTGAGAGACACACAACATTTAAATTCCTGCTCTGCTGCATGTGGGTTGCAGGTCTCGCTCAGAGTGTCCCAGAGGAAAAGGGTGCACAATCCCAGGACGCAGGCCCCACTGCAGCAGGAGAGAGGAGACACAGTCATGCCGGTGGGACACCCAATAGCTGGCAGGGTACTTTGAGTCTTGCTTTTGATCCTGTTAGTGCTGAGTTATGCACACAGCATGAAGTCCTTTTACAGGTGAGATTAGACACCTGGTGATTAGCAAATCCTGTTTGCTAGTGGGGGAGGATTAAAATTCTCTGGAAAATTATGGATCTGCACTTGGCTCTTCTACAGCCTACACTGGGAATGGGATTCACCTGACAGACTCCAATATCTACAGTTATGTGATTTCATGTCAATGCCTGCATATGAACTGTATGTTCAAATTCCCATTATAGCCAATAGGAGTCTAGCTGATAAAGTAGGTATGTATTTTAGGGTGAGCTGACCGGTCTTCTGCACTCTGCGTATCTCACACTATAAACTAGATCTTCACTGACAGTTATGGGAGTATTTACAAGCAGACATCTAAAATGTTATGTCTGAATGTGGGAACTGTATCCCGCCTTAAATGTAAGGGGTACATCATGGCATTTTTACAAAAATCAACTCATTTTTTTCCCAGGTAAAAGCCTGCAAAGAGGATGGCTCAGGACAGTCAAAACTTTCAGTAAGTATGGTATTTGTTTGATTAAAAGAAATCCAAAATCCTTTCAGCTCTATCATAATTTTGAAATGCTGCAGTGGATGAATCACAGTAGTGTTAGTTGCCATTCTCATGGAGACCAAAAAAATTAAACTGAGTTTAGGATAACTATGTCTTCCTGTCTCAGACTCAGTACATAAGGATTAATCTTTCAAAAGAGAACATCTTAAACCTTACATTATAAAAAGCTGTGTTTGTGGTTGTTTCCTTCTGATAATTTTCATTTCACATACCAACATGTTTTGAAAATATGAGTTTAGACTAACCAACAACACTGAAGAAGAGTGGTGACTTTGGTAAATATTATGGACTTGATATTTAGTGATTTGAGTATTTACATGAAGAAAAGTCAAGTGGTTTGTTGTGTCAATGGTCACAGATATGAAAAGACACGAGCTAAAATCCACAGTTTTTAAAGCACATATCTTAATTTCTCCCGATTTGATGGTCTATTTTATATAAAGCAAGGAATGCTACTGTGTTGAATAAAATTTGCTGTTACTGATGTCTTCATTGAAGAAGAAAGACTGCAATATCATGGGCAAGATTTATCCTAGTTACTAAGATAGAATTAATGCAAGAAAATAAAGTAGTGAAAGGTATCTACACCAATGTAACATTGCCACTGTAACTGGTAAGAAAGAGTTACAAGTCACGTAGAGAGTCAAGGAAAGAGGTAAATCTTGTTTTCCTTTATAAGCATGTTATAGCTTTAAAATTCCATAGATATGAATAGTAGAAGTAAGAAACCATGAAGTATTTCTAAAATGCTTCTGTCATGACTGCCTCAGTGTTTCTATGCCACTGAATAGAGTTCAGGTTATTTTCTAGTGGTTGTGACTTTTTGAAGAAAGAATCTCTCCCCATGGTTTTCAGTAGAAGGAGCACCTCGCTCCAGATGCAGCATTCAGGGAAACTTTCAAAATGTATTTAAAATGATTTGTGGGCAAATTAATTTTTATATATCTACAAAAAAAAGGAATGGCTGTTTGTGTATAATTTTATTAAATAATAATCTCCAAATGGCTAGACTATTTTTATACTCTTCAAAATACTACACTCCAAAAGTTTTCCTAAAAATACTACAAAATGAAGGTTCAAAGTATCTTCATTAAGATAGTATTTGAAACTTTGAGTACAGGGGAGGTATGAGCATGGATATTAAGAAGTGCTATTGTATTACCAGCAACTGTGTTCATGTGATAGTGTGAATTCAATTAAATAGAAGTCTTTTATCCAGAAGCTAGAGGGTTCACAGGAGAGGAAAATCAGACACCTAAGTGATTGATTCAATCATGATTCAAGGAAGTGAATGCAAGGAATTAAACTGATACGCCATTCAAAACTTTCCTTATGTTATATCCTTTATCACCCCCTGGGCTTATAACAATAGAAACTTTGATCTAAATCTTTTAGAAAACAATTGTTAGAATTGAGACAGTCTAGAAAGTTATAATTTGTGTTATGGAGTCTCCACCTCTGGAGACTTTCAAAACTGTTCTGACTGCATTCTTGTGCAACTCAATCTAGGTGAACCTGATTTAGCAGGGGGCTTGGACTAGATGTTCCCCAGGGGTCCCTTCCATTCTATGATTCTGTGATCCTGTAATTTGTTTGCTTTTCTTAAACTCTGCCACCAACTTGTGTGATCTTGGGTTGACAGTTTTCTGCCCCCCAACCCTCCTTTTTTTTTTTAATAAAAAAGAGAGGATTTTGTTGAAGACATTAAGAATTTGTCAATTTATGAAATGGAATTTATGAAATACACCTGATCCACAGAAAGTACTTGTTGTGAGAATAAAAAGAAAGGGTGAAATTCCCAGGTTCTACAGACAGGAAAGTCAGATGTACCTGATACTAAACATCAGCCAGTACATGCAAAAAGAAAAAAAATCCAATAAAATCTTGGCCTTTTTTTTTGGGAGGGCAAAATGTGTGGGTTAAAGCTCTGAAAAACAAAATTTTAATTGGGAATGGCAGTTGCCCTCAAGAGATAATCTAGTATTTCCATGGTGTTAGGAGACACATTAAAGCCAAGGTTAACTTTCCCATTGAGCAGAACTTAATAATGTGAGTCACACTTGTTCAGATTTTGCTGAATGAGGGTGTATGCAAGAAGCTGCTGACCTTGCTCAGGGAAGTACAAAAATGTACCAGGCAGTCAGAAAAACCTTGGCAAATCTGGAAGGCTACAACAGGACATACCTTCTGTTTAAAGCTTAAACTGTAGGCTGGGGAAGCTACTACTGCATTTTATGAAAGTCACCCTCCATCCTTCATTTGCTCTCCTGTACATTGAACATTTTATTTAAAAGAGAGGGAAAAGATATTGGCAGCTGAGTCCAGCACTGTTTCTTAGCTCAGTAACAACCCTGCCTCAACAGTGTAACAGTAAGGATACCCCAGTGGAAACATGGTAAGAAAACGCTGAACAAGTTGGTGAATTATCAGTATGCAGGGACACGTGCATGTACGAACATGCTCAGCCTGACTTTGCAGCAGCCAGAGTTTGCAGTCTGCACTTTCACTAAAAAGTGATAAAAATGTGAAGGGCAATCTAATTAAAAATCTTGAAACACTGCACTGAGGTCATTCCTGTTTACCTCCCAGTATAAAAGACGTGACCTCTGTTGCATGCTATATAGTAATAAACAACCCTATAGAAAGGCACTGTGGCAACCAAGATACCTTCTGCTCTAATTCCTGGGCTATTATTTCTCCTCTCTGTCCTCAACCTCAAATAACTCCTCCTTTCTGCCACCGGCGGCCTCACCAGCCCTCTTGGGCAGCTAATGGCAAGGCTCAGCTGTGCTTGTCAGCCTGGTGCCTGGTCAGGGGCATCAAGCACAGGTGCCCTTGCTGCTGCTCTGTGGGCCACCAGTGTGAAAAGGCAATTTGAGGCCCAGTCTTGGCTCTGTAAGAACTTGCAGAAAAAAAAAAACAGAAAAATCCCTACACACCAAAGCAAAATCCAGAAGTTTCCCTCCCCTCTTTGATCTCATTTGTTATGCACCCATTCCCCCCTCACAATGGGAACATTTTTATGCATGGATCTGTTATTACTTAACACCACTAATAGTAATATTGTGAGTTTTGATAATGACTGTCAGCTGAGATTAAAGATGCTTTGAAAGCCTTACATTACTGACTGGATTTCAACTTCCTCAGGAAGCAGCAAAAACTTTTATCTCCCTTATTTTATATCAAGAAACCGGGGAACAGTGAACCGATGATGAATTCAGTCAATCACAGTGAAGTAATCCTAGTCAAGACATGACAAGTGGTAGCATTGAGCTCCAGCTACAAAATCAGTTATTGAAATCTAGAACGTTGTGGTAAAAATATAATTTGAAATAGACAAGTGAAATTTTGTTATATGGTGTCCCTCTCACCTCAGTGCTATTCAGGGTTATGGGCTGATGTGGGACATGCAGATGAAATACATTTGGTGAGTGGTTTGACCAATATTTGGTCTGAACTTTGTTACTGTATCTCATGTCCATTAAATGTGACAGTTATCAGAATCAAATCACACTTAAAGTTTTTGATAACAAATTACTAGCAAAGAGACTGGATGTTTATATCATGGCAGGCAGATAACTGGGTATAAGCACTAACAGAGAGATAAAATGCCTTCCTCCACCAACAGGACCATAAATAACCAGGGGGAATACTACTGATTTGTTGGAGGAGTCAGAAAATATTAAAATAAAAACACAATTTCTATTTCTTCTTATTGCTTAGAATTTACAATTATTATGCAAGAGGCATAGTACCATCACACCTTCATTCAGTTGTTATTCTCTCCCCTGTAAGCTAGATTTGTGTGTGTAGAACAGGAACTTCCCTTGAGCCAGGGAGAAAACTTTGTCAGATTTGTTAACTGCCTTATCTCTTCTACAACTCCCTTACAAAATACACTATCACTGCTTATCAGAGGATGTTTATGTTTAATGTTTTCAAGAGATAAAAAGGTTATGAACCAGGAAGCTGCTGCTGACATTTATACAAGGTGACAGAAACAGGGAGTGGGGTTGATTTCAGCTTACTTTTCATTATAGAAAAGCTGCCTTTTTCCATGCATATCATACCATAATGAACAGTCATAGCAAGACATTGTGATACGTAGGATACACCCCTTTCTAATGTTAACTAATTAATCCAAACATCACTGGCAGTGGTGTTAGGCAAGTTGCAGAGGTGCCTAACTGTGCAGAAAGTAAGAGTTGCCCTGGTGGGCAAAACCAATATTTGGAAGGTGATCATTACCGGCTACAATTCAGCAGATTTATTTTACCAGGTTGATGTATACCAACAAACTTCACATTGCATTGGATTTTGCTGTGTTGTATGTCAGCCCAGGGGAAGCACACTTAGAGCGCTATAAACAGAACAGAGGCTATAACATCACAACAAAGTGATGTAAAGATGTAACAGGTGACAAAAGGATGTAAAAATTTTAAGGTATAAATTTGTCTACTGTCACAGTGAAAAAGAAATTTTAGGCACTTTTCTAAATTCATGTCCACAGACCACAGTTTTAGCTGACACAGGCATGCTTTTGTCCAGGAACAAGAATAGGGACATGTTTTGGGAAGTAGGAAGATGAATATTTCCATTTTAAATTTTGGAAATTAGTATAAATTCTCAAAACTAAGACAAAAGCTCCAGAGCTACCGGTGAAAAATTATGTATTTGTTCTCACCAAAATCATAATGTTTTCAGAGAGGTCATACATAATATAGGTTAAGTTGCCACTCATTTCATACAAAAAAAAAATAAAATATTCCATACAATATGGAGTATTTCTGGCCTTACTGAAGAATGGTTCTTGGGTAGAAATGTCATGAAAATTATAAATAACTTTCTGATAAAATGACCTGCCACAAAAGTCTTTGTCATATAATTTAATCACTATAAGGATTATTATTTTACTTCTTCATGATCAAATCCTCTACATATTCTGAAATGGGAGTCTGAAATACACAGTAAAAGTGAATTTTCTATAATTTCCTCCGACACCCAGGAAAACCATGCCCAGGAAAGTCAGAATTGTTTCATGTTTCCTGAGAAGGTATCCACAGAGCTGTGTATTCCCTTCCTTAAAAACGTAACAGTTCCCCATTGTCCTTCTGACCTATTTTCACTGAACCAGATTCCAGTAAATTTGACATCTGTTGTATAACAGAATCACAGAATCACAAAATCACAGTATATTAAGGGTTGGAAGGAACTTCTGAAACACTTGAAACTGTTTTCCTATCAGGGTGGCATCTCAACTGGAGTTTTCCAAAAGACATTAACATTTTTTTCATTCCTTTCTCAAATTATCCCATTGGCTAATTTCCCTGTTATTTCCAGTGTCTTTGTTGACAGGATCTTACCTGTAAGACAGTAAGGCTGACCTGTCAAAACAACTTTAAAATTACAGGATTTCTAGACAGGTTTTCTGAAATGCATGTCACTTCCTTAAAAATCAAATATCAACAAAGGTAAATTTATTATTTTTATCTTTAGATGTTTTACCTTAAGATGTTTTCAAAAAGCTTCTATGACTGAGATCTCTTTTACTGCATTTTATATCTATTTCAGTTATATCATTGTATATATATATTTCAGTTCTCTCTTCAGAGGCATGCAAGAGACAGTCCTTTAATATTTGCTTTTAATAGAAGACATAATGATGAAAGGCCTACAGAAGAGTGAGACAACGGAAAGCTGCAACAGGGTTTGCACAGGTCTTGCAGCCAAATATTTGTTAGAACCAGTATTTACTCTCAGCTGACATGAACTTTGAATGCAACAAATTCCTTGTCAAAGAGGAAGCAGAAGAAAATATGAGATCTTTCTAAAAGTAATGATTTTCCTTGTTTAGGCCACTGATTTCTTATGCAAGGAAGATGTATTAATTCTAGAGTACCTGCCATTCCTTAATGCATTTGGACACTACATGGAGAAATGCAAGTCAGACTGGAGCAGGTGCAGATTTGCACAAATATTGTGAAACAATAACAGGCGAAGAAAAGATGATCAATAGGATGCTTTTTTTGGGGGGGGGAGAAAGTTTAATCTGAACTGAAAATTTTCCTCAGGATCTGTTTTGCTTCATGGACCCAGCTGTTCCCCAAAACTATTATACTGCCCTAAATATGGCTGGATTGCAAGTTGACTTTACATAAAGTTGATTTTATGTTGTGCAAATTTTGAGTGAATGTTTCCCTGCTAGTCAGACACTTTCTCATGCTTCAAGATCCTTTTCCAGGTGGATCTTTATGCTCCAAAGCAAAATCCTTATGGGTGACAGTGGCTTTACCTATAACTTGTAGCTGTAGTTTTTGAAGGCACTGTGACAGATCCAAACACAAGTGCTACTTAGAAATAAGAGCTACTTAGAAATTCAATCACCTCCTCATCCAGCTTGCTAAATTAATGGAGGTGGTCTTGATATGTAAAAGAAACATCTTTTTAGCTAAGCTTGAAACTCAGATATGTGTCTTCAAATTGAGCTGAGTTTGCTTAATATTTGTCCATTGGCATTAGGGTATTTATCAGTTTCATTATATCAACCCCTCAAAAAAAAAAAAAAGAAAGTTAATTTACCCTTGGGGAAACAAAGCAGAACCATTCCTGTAAAGCATTTAAATATGGTTTGCTTCTTTTACTGCATGCAGTTCCTGTCTCATGGAACATTTGTTTCATAGCATTTCATGCCCTACTCAGTCCCACGAGACCTCACTGGTGCTGCAAAAATCATAGGGCTTTCTAACTTTATTATATGTTCAATTCCTGAAAGAAGAGAAAAGACATAGAAAATAGACTCCACTGTGTAAGTCATGTGAATGGGAGATGGCCAATTCAAAGAACTTGCAGACACACTGCAAACTTTCAGGAACCTAATAAAATGCCTTCATAGTCAAAGGAGGAAAAAACCCCAAACAACTCCAAACAAATCAAAATCAATGGCCCAGAAATGTTAAACCAGATAGAGCTTTTCCTGAAAGTTAACTATTTACTGCTGTCACCTTCACTGAAATGCTGATTTCTTTCTGATGCACCATACAAATGTTACATAATGGAAATGGATGACATAAAAGAATGTGTTTGGATTTATCCCAAACACAATATCCAGCATTTTTTGGAGGCTCTGTTCTTAGCAAAGTTTATTTTTCATATCTCCTTTTCTCAAAATTGAAGGACCAGATGCGACTACAAGTAGAAATGTCAAAATGTTGTCAGAAAAAATTATGCTTATAGTACTTCTAAATCAATTAAATACCTAAAGGAAAATTTCATGTGAAAAATGAAGAAGTCCAGTTTGAAGTGCTTATACCACTTTGCACCATCGTTCATGGTACAATCCCATAATTATATTATTTAGGATGGACTTTTCTTTATGCTGACATTTAGTTGAAGGGGAATAGAAAATTATAGAATAATCATAAAAACCACACAATGAAACCCCCCATGCCTCTAATCTTTCTACTTCGGTCTTTCTGAAAGGAAGAGAAGGACAGCTTTGCAAAGACTGGTCTGGGAATCACCTCACTAAAAGCACCTGTGTAGATCAGGCTAGCAATGTTGCCCCTGCAGTTGCACCTGAAGAGACAACTGCATCCAAATCACCACACAGTTTTTAAAGGGAGTTTATGAGCTTTGGCAGAAGGGGCAGACAACTCAGGAGGACTACAAGGATGTCATGAGGTTATGCTGGGAGAAAATTAGAAAGCCCAAAGCCCAGCTAGAATTTAACTTGGCTACTGCAATAAAAGACTATATAAAAAAAAAAGTTTATTTATAGAAATATATATTAACAACAAAAGGAGGACCAAGGAGAATCTCCAGCCTGTATTGGCTGCAGGGGCATATATAATGGCCAAAGATGAGGAAACAGCTGAGGTACTGAATGCCTGCTTTGCCTCAGTGTTTAATAGTAAGACCAGTTATGTCCCAGGTACTCAGCCCCTGAGCTGGAAGAAGGGATGGGGAGCAGAATGAAACCCCCATAATCCAAGTGGAAATGATTACTGACCTGCTGTATCACTTATACACACAAGTCTAAAGGGCCAGATGGGATCCACCCAATGGTACTGAGGGAGCTACAGCAGTGCTGGAGCTTCTTTGATCTGTAAGTTACACCACATATAGTTGTTATTAACATTGAGGATAATTAGAGTTTATGCCTCTTGCAACCATTTATAATCAGTTACCTTATTAGTAATTCTAACTGTAACCAGAGAATTCACATTTATGACCCTTGATGGCAACGTACATGCGAAAACCAGACCTTGAGCCAACATTTATGCCTCAGAGGTTGTCAGGGTAGAGGAATAGTTTTGAGGAAATCACTTTAAAGGCTCCTTCATCAATCAGCAATTACAGCAACAGAGATACTTACAGAACAGGAATGTGAGAAAGGGTTTGGAGAACTGTTGCATCTGAGACTCTATACCAGTACTGAAAGCAGGCAGTAACTGCTGACTGGGTCCTGAGCTTTTAATGCAACACAGTTTTGAAGACTTCTAAAGTAAAACTATAATTTCTTTAAAAGTGAACAGAAGTATGTTAGACATGAAAAGTCCACTGGAAAACACAGCAAAAAATTAAACATGGAAAGACAGTACTACAAATGAGGAAAAAGTTTATTTACCGTAACCTTAGATGGTAGGAAAAGATGAGTTAACACGTTACCAAGAAGCTGTAGATCTAGATGTGACCAAGAAACAGTGCACTCTAAAGAAAACTTGTTGCTGGTTTCTGGTAGTTTATTCCTGACACTGCCTTCCCGTCTGAAGTTTTAGAAACCAGAGTTGCAATTTGTACACATGTTCATTACTCGTGACTAATGAGACAGAACAAAAAGAGGCTTGGCATCCTCCCTTGAGTGGTGACCACTGCAAGAGAAATTAATTGTTGAGAGCAATTTTTGTCAGACTAGCTCACAAATACTACTGCTGCAGATGAATTTATAGCTCAAGGAAGACAGAGAATCATCTCTGATAATTGTCTTGACAAAATTTCCTTACAAACCTGATATCATGGAAATTGCTTTTTACAAGAAATGGAAATGACCATTTTACACTGTGTTAATAAATGTGTCCTAAGAAAAGGTCAGGTCAGACTTGGATGTTATCTTCTGCTATAGATAAACTGTACAAATATATAGTCCTGAAAAGCATGAGCCTCACTCATCACTGTGTTTCTGGTTTTACAGATCAGACCCTGCAAGGTGACCCAGGCATATTAAAACTATCAGAGATTAGCTTCAGCTTCAACAGGAGTTTGTGTCTGCGAAGCCAAGAGCTCCCTGAGGAGCAGGAACATGGTCAGCCAGGCTTAGGTAGGCAAAAATGAATGGGAAAGGAGTGGCAAGTCTTAATTAGGGAACCATGAAAAACCAGCATACAGGTATCTGAATTCAGTGGGATAGCTGAAGCCACATATATCCCAGTGGGTTGCCAGCCCAGTGACCGCTGTCTTGTTAGCAGGCCCACTTTATCTCTAACTTTGCAACAACAGAGTGGGTTTATAAGGTAGAGGGCATTTAGCATGACTCCTTCCCCTTCCACCTCCTTATCACTAGGCACAGGATTCATCTGCTATTAACACACAACCATGAGTGACCACACCACCTCAGGGCCCCAGATCCAGTTCAAAGACCATGTCCTCAATACCAGCCACGCCTTTTAATGCTCCCACTGGTGCTAGCCTGCAACAAAGATCTCTTTCAGCTTAGGAAGCTGAGGTGCTACCAGGAGCATAGGGGATGCATGTTTTTCATCTGAATTGACAGCTGCTGTGGATGCAGTCAGATGAAACCTCCTCAAAGGCTGCAGTGTGGCAGGACATATCAGGGCCTTGGGGTGAAAAGTGCTGGGTTTCTAGGGTGCAGGTGGCATGCTCCTGTGAAATATAGCAAAAATCTCACCAAAGTAACTTTGAAATCACTGGGGCTTCACTACACCTAAGGAATTTGAATGAATGAGCTTCTCCAGGATGGAGGAGTAAGATTGTGAAAACCACCAAGTATCACCAAGGGACCAGTTTTGACTTTTTTCTGGTAATAGATACCATAGGGAAGTTTTGAAAACTCCACGACCTCTCCATGCCTTTGACAAAATCTCCCCTACCAAGTCCAATGCTCAGGAGTTCATGTAAATTGAAAACCTATTGTAACAGCCTCTGTGAGGGGGACTTGATCTAGCTAATCATCATGGACTTATTTCTTTCCTACTCAGATTTGATTCAAAAACCTGTGCCAATGCTTCAAGCAATATAGTGAGAGTGCATAAATATCCCTACCAGATCTTCTTTTCATTTGGCTCATTACTAACTACATGGCCAGGGCATTAGCCATGTTGAAGCACTTATAACGTTTTCTTTTCTTGGTGCTAACTATGAGGACTGCAGTTTACTATAAACCCATAAAGTATTTATTTAATATTAATATTAAATATTTATTTAAGCTATAAGCTTTTCCAGACCACATTAGGTCACCTGTCCAGAAAAAATTCATCAAATTAAAAACTCTAGGGTGCAGCCCTCTTCTTCAAGAGGGTTCAAACCAATTTTTTTTTCTCCTTTGATCTGAACCATGGTCATTGCAGCTATACTGATCTCATCCACAAATCCATATCCACACCTGACCCCAACTTCAGCTGGACTTGATCAATGGGATCCATGTAAGAGGGGCGGCAGAGGTCTGCCCAGCACTCGCACACTCTGTGGGAGTGAAATAGTGATGACTGTCAGCAATTTCCTTCTTCAAAGGCTCCAGAACAGTGAATTCTTTATCAGCCTTGGAAGACTGGGTCTTGCTCTTGGGGAGGTTTTTTTTTTTCACGATTATCCAAAATTTTCATTTGGTCTCATTAGAGTTTCACAACTAAGGAGGTGAGAAAAATTTGGCTTGGGCAACTCTTGCATCTCTATCCTTCCTGACCTCTTGATGCTGTACTTTGTTTGTTTGTTCCTATTTTCCTTTATTTTTCTTCTTATTTTTAATGCATTTGTCCTTTATAACCATTTAGAAAAAGAAAGTCAACTGGCAGAGAGCTGATGATATTCATATTTTCTGAGAATAGACTTGTATATATTATAAATAACATTATACAATATCATATATATTATGCAACATATCATAACATAATATAAATCTATATATAATATATAATCTCTCTCTTTCATGAAGAACTGGTGGTATCTCAAATAAAAACAATAATATGTATGTTCTTTCCAGATGTGGAGGTGTGGTGTGAACAAACACTGTTTTGCAAATGTGAGCTGAGTACGTCAGGGACAAAGTATCTCAAACAAAATTTTCAAAAGTGATTGGTGATTTTGCTGCCTCATTTTTAAGAAGCCTTTGCTGGATTCTTGCCAGGGGAAAAGTTGGTTTTAATCCCTCTTAGATTGTCCCTCTAGAATTCAAGACACCCTCTAAATCTGTAACTAATTTCTAAACTTCAGGTGGAGATACAGTTTTGTTTAAATCAATGAGTTTCCTTGTGGAAGAGCCTTTCCATGTCTCTGTAGCCAAAGGATTATCAGCATGTTAACTAATCTCTCACATCACAGCGTCGTGTAGTACATAAGGCACAAATGTGCAGTGATTCATGTCCCTGAAAGGCAGCACAGCATTACAGAGAGATTTCCCTGGAAGCCTTTATTGGAATAGAAGAAGTTGCTGCTTGTGTTCAATAAAATATGTTGGGAAATATTTAATCCTTGAGAAATCACATTGAGATATATTAAGTCACATCTATGCTGGGAATGTAGTGGAGAAAGGAGACAAGGAGGACATGCCAGAATGTGGACTGGACTGGCTGCTGTACCTGGAGTAAAGGGCTGCGTGTGAGGTCACAGTGTACACTTATGCTGCTCCTGGAAGGACTCCACAGCTGGACTGTGTGCAGATCCCAAGAAGCTGAGAAGCAGCAATTAAATCCAAGTGGAAATAAATGGACAGTCTAGCTGCTAAGACAGAGGAGGCTGGGCATTCCCCTCCCCTTTACTGCCAGCATCATGAGAGCTCAGGCCTCTTGTAGGAGAACCAAGCTGTAACTGTATGCTGGAACTGTGAGATTTCCATTCATGAGCTGTACCCATAGCATGAGGCCCCCATGCTGTTTTAACAGTGCACTTTTTCTCCTGGTGACAGTCCCTGGCATGTGCAAATTCATCAGCACAAGGTTATTGTTTTAAGGCAATGGAAGGTCTCAAAACACAAGAGTAGGCAAAGGAGATAGAATAGTCAGTCCATCAGAATCTATTTCCCTTCTTCAACAATGTAGCAACTTTGTAGAGTTATACATGTCTAAAACACTTCCATAGCATTTCCCCTCCACTGAAGACTTTCTGCTTTTTTTCTTTCCCACTTGTTGCTTCTGTCCAAGTTGAAGGCTTCCCATGGATGCCAGGAAGTTAATTTGCGCAATGAAGCTTTCCTTTTAAACAGGGTTGTGGTTCTTCAACAAAAGGTTGTAATCAAGAAGGTCCTTCTTCCTCTGACGTGATTACAGTAGACTTTGGTTTGGAAATGAGAAGACCTTTTCAAGTTATGGCTCATGGCCACATTTCCCATTCTACTCAGTACAGATTCAGGCAACAAAGATCAGATCTCACCTTGTGCTCCAGAGAATTGTTTTAGAAATTATGGCGATGAAATGAATGAGATTGATCACATAAGAATGTAATCATACTGTAGAATTATTCTGTGATATTGCCTGCTCCCTCTGACTTTTTCTTTCAGAGTCAGAGAGATGTTTCACAAACCAATGTATAAACTCAACTATAGTTATTATTATAAAAAGTTATATTGGGAACACCACGAAAGTTTCTGCCGTGGTCCACGAGCACAGTAGGCAAGCTGAATCAAGAGCTATGTTTTTCTCTGCTTACTGTTGTCAATGGTTCACAACATTTGATGATAGGTAATGTAGTAGTAGCCCGTATCTTATCTGTGATTAATCAGAAGGATATGTGTCACATTTTTCTTCTCTTTTGGGCCTTCAGTTTCAGAAGGACATTAGAAAAAAAGTGTGAAGAGAGCTAATATTTTTTACATATATTATTGGGATGCAGCAATGGAATGCACCTTGTAAGTGACGATAATTACATATTTTTGAAATAAGAAACAGGAAATACCAAATGATGGGGGGTTGGACTAGATGACCTTTAGATGTCCCTTCCAACCCAAAGTATTCTATGATTCGATGATTGATTCTATGATTATGTGGAAGGAGAAGAAATGAGTTTAACCTATCTAGCCACTGGATGGCACAATTGTTCTATTTAACTATTGCAAAACTGGGTTGTTTTTTTCTTCAGATGCAAGTGAATAAACAAATCAACCCAGATGCAAGGTAATTATTTACAGTGTAATAAACCAAACTAGAAAACCAGAGCTGTACACTGTGTAGGAAGTACAGTTTGTCATTGTGCAATTTATGATGTCCTGCAAACACTACGACTTCAACAGAGCTATCAACCATGACAACTGAGTAATTGTCACAACACTGAACTTTGCTTTCCCTCCTGCTATGCAACTCCACTGTCTTCAAATTCATGAAAAGAAAAAGAAAAATGAAAAGAGTAAAGCTGAAAATGTAGATTTAGAAAGGTCTAATAAAATGAAACTTGCCTACCTGGTCAAATATTTATATTACAATTAATAGGTCTAAACATGGAAAATTATGAAAGCATCCCTAATTTCCCAGTTGAGCTTTTTGGAACCACACTGCATATTTTGTTTCAAGGCCTCTGTTTCATGGTGTTGAGTGTATGGTAATTACTTGATTTTTTTCTTTTCTTGCTGCCATTCTTTGGATCCACACCTTCTTTCTCCCTTGGGATAAAAGTGGGGAAGTTTTCTGTAAGTCATAGCATGGAAAGCTATAACATATGATGTTTGCCTTCAGTGAGATATTTTCAAGAAAAAAACTGTCAAATAAGGCAGATCTTCAACCTTAGTAGTACCACAATAATACACAGCAACAGCAGCAGCAGCAGTGTCCTTTTGATGTACTTTACTGGCAGCCTATTGCTCATATGGGACCTCTCCTCCCCAAGTTCATTTTCAGCTGTGATTTTGTCTGTTTTTTCATGGGGAGATAAAAATGCAATGACAACTGCAAAGTGGGTGGGCACCATTGTTTGCCCAAATCAACCACGGAAAAAAAATTAAGAACTGCTGATTTCACTTTAATTGTGGTCTTTTGAAAAATAACAATAAAAAAAAATCAGAAGAAAGAGAGATTTGAGCGATCACATCACTTTTCAGTTGGCCACTTGCCTTTAATAACTTCCCAAAGAGGACAACAAGCCTGCAGTTCTTAAATGTAGAAATTTCTCCCAGTTTGGAGACAAAAAATATGAAAATAGCAGTGTACTCTTACCCTTTCCAAAAGCTGTCTGTTACTGCCCTGTCACCACAGCAACCTGGTGATGGGCACATGCATTGCTTCAACCGCTGGTCTGCCAACCAAATAAACAGGTATGTGAGAGAAGGTGCTGGGGTTATCAGGAAAAGATGGGGAGGCTTCTGGTCGATGGAGAGCAACCACACTTCATCAGATCCATGGCTCATGCTTTCTTTAATTTTTTTTAAAGTCCGAAGGCACAATCAAATGCCTAATTTCAGATGTGTATCAAAAAAAAAAAAAGAGGAAATAAGTAACAATACCCATGAAGACTGTAGATGCACACAGCCACAATGGAAAGGCTGAGAGTAGCTCCAAGGGTTTGCATGTGGAAATAGCGGCACGTGGCCAGTTCCAAATCCCAGGGATGTCGATCTCACAGCAAAGCAAATTCTTTAATAGGCAAAATTCAAATCCAGAAGAATAAACAGTATTTGTATGAATAGCTGACCAGTTCATGTGTGGAGGAGGGATCCCCTTGACAGAGGAAAGGATTAGTACCCCTGAGACATAAAACCACTGCATGAAAATGAAAAAAAAAGCCTGTACTTAATATTACCAAAGACTCCTACACAAACCCGAGGTATGAGCTTAAAGGAAGAGCTTGCTCTTTGGCAAGGAGAAATCCTGACACACTGACAGTTTCTAGTGCACAAGTTGACTCTCCTATAGAAGACATATGAGTTAGGAATTCTTTTTCCTCAGAGCATTTAAAATGAAGAAAAAGAGGTGGAGTATGATACACTAGTAGAGAGGGCAGTGGCTGACTTGTGCAGGCACTGCTGCTCTGCTGAGTAGAGGCTCATGACAATGGGGTGCTGGTTGCATTGCCTAAATCCTGACCTGGGGCTGGAATTCCCTTGTGGGACTCCTGAGCTGGCAGTTGCTGGCCTCAGCTGCCTGGCACTGCTATGCTGCTCTCATCCCCCTCCTGGTCTATAAACCAGCTGCTACAGAAAGTGGGGAAGAAAGTATGGTCAGTCAGAGAGGTCCAACATGGGGTTTTTGTCTGGGTAGGTCCTACACAGCCCTCTACCCTTCTTCCCCCCTGCTGCTCTACACACATCTATGTCTATCTGCATGGCCATACCCAAATGATGGTGAGCAGGTTCCCACCCTGTGATTCTGGAGCACCCCCCAGATCACTGCTCCTCCTGTCCACAGCCTCCCAAATTGATCATTGTCCTGACTTCAGTGGATGACCTGGTGTGGGGACTGTCTTTTTATTTGGGGCTTGTGTTGCCCACAGCACAATGGGTGAGTAACCCAGATCTTGGCTACTCCTGCAGTCTAACTAATAACTGCACTTTGAATGGAGCTAAAGGAATATGCAGTTATTTGGACCTACTGAATTCACAGGCAAAATCAGCAGTTTGTTGGTCTCTCTGAAATGAAAGCTTTCTGGATAAATATCTTCCATCCTCTACATTCAGTGCTTATTTCTTATAAAGAATTTTAACAATTGTCAGGAGAAAAGAGACCATAGAATAAAGATACCGTAGGCCCCTAATTTATTCTCAGAACTTTACTGATGCCACAACCCACAAACAGCAACAGATCCCTTCGTGTGAATTAAAGCTTACATTTGGTTGCAACCATCTGTTTACAGTGCATAGCTTTGAGGCCTGATTCATTATGGCATAACTCCAGTTTTATAAAAGGCACTTAGAGTAACATTATAATGATGCTTGGAGGAATCTGGCTTTTTAATGTTCTAATAGTTTGTCTTTCCTTAGCTAAAAGAGTTATTACCTGTTGAAAAAACAAACAGTTGAATATGACTTCCATGGCCATGAGTCCACTAGAAGAAATGCCCCACAGGTCTCCTAAAATTACCCAGGAAAAGGACTGTGGCTGTGGACCAAGAACTGGAATATGTTACAAAACAGAAGGGTTGGGCAATATATTTGGGATAGTTAATATTTTCTGTGGTGTGCTAATCTGTCATGTGAAGACTTAAATATATGATAGCTTTATGGGATGTGAATACGGCATCCACAGGAAGATTATGATTGCATCTGTACTGGAAAACTGCTGTCTTTCATGTTTTGCACTGAAACCATGCTCTCCTGGTCACTCAAACAAAACATGTCCACCTGAAACAAGCTGAGTGGTTCTCCAGGAGGGCAGACAACATTAATCATGATGCACTGCTGATGTCTTTCCTACAGTGCCAACAGGACAGTCCCGTGTTACACAATTTATACATGGAAACCCCATATGTGCTGACTGGAGACACAAAGGGCTTTTCTGGCACCAGTGACAAAATAATGTAAAGGAACCAGTATGAGCTGTCCTAAAGGTGGTTAGCTTCCTTCCTGGCTTGCAACATTGAGTTTCTTGCAAATCTGATGAAAACATAGTGTTACTGATATAAGAGATATGCTACTGATTTAAGTCTTGCCAGATTTTGCCCTTCCCTTTTACTGTCCTAATACAAAGTGAACATCACAGACATCAGAACCTGTGCCTTGCCAGTATGGAGAACACTGGTCTTGGGAGTGGTTTGTGTTCACCATTCCAAGTTAGTACATAACTAATTGCAGGATTAAGTTATAGGGAAAAATAAAATTAAAAGTGTTCTTTTTCTTTCTTTTTATTTTTTATATTTTCTCTTAAGAAAAGGTACCATCTCACCTCCAGGTATCTTTTGGGCTCTTAATCTTCCTCATATTCTAAAGAAAGAAAGTATCATGGACTTCAACCGTGTGGTTTGCCAACATCATGGCCTGCTGATAAAGATGTAGGGCACCTCTAATTCTTGCCCTTGCAGACCATGCCCAAGGAAGTATTCATTGATGCATTAGCCAGGAGTACTTGCAAAGAGATCCAAGTTTTGTCACATGTAGCTGTTTTGTACTGATGCTTGAAAATGTGGGAAAATATAAGACATTAAGTTGATGATGTGTTTCTATAAATTATAGCCCATAAAGTAACTGAAAGTAGGTATGGCTTATTTTAACTTTAAACATTGCAAAATTAATTGCAACTCTATTTTTTGTTAGATCCAACTTATACAGATATATACTGTATTATATCTTGAATATCAAGGAAGATTAAATGAATATGCATTCGTTTAGAATTTATTTTAAAGAACATTTTATTGGAGCTATAGAAATACATCCTTCACAGGTCAACCTAATAATGCATATTTTTAGATAATATTCATTTTGTGTCTTAATCTAGGACTTCTGCATTTCTCCTTGTGTGTTAAACAAGTTAAAAAGCAATCTTAAAACATCAGAAAAGGCACAGATGCAAAAGTTAAGTTAAATTCAGTACTACTTTAGCTCATTCTTGACATTTTTATTACATAATATGGGAAATTAACACCAGATTGAGGCAGCTTTTTTCCCCTTCTTCTTTGAAATATCAACATTACTGCAATTTTGCTTTAAACTGTCAATCATTCATTTTTTTAGAAAGAAAGCAATTGATAAAAATATATCTAGTGTCTTTTCGTTTTCTTCCCCTATGAAATCTACTTTCACTGCTGTAGTATCAGAGTGCCTTCCTAAAGTTACCCTGAGTAGCATTCCATTTTGCTCTGTTTATAGAATCTCTCTGTTATATTCTTCTGTTTAATATTTGAAATAACTTGGAGCCTTCAATTTGGATCTGAAATGCAATAAAATACTTGATAGTGGATTAAGCTTTCTCATAATCATACTTTTTTCCCTGCCAAACTCCATTTTTTCATAAACTATCTATCAGCAGTTAAGGACTTAAGTCTCTCCCTCAGTTATAGTCATCTGTGTAGTTGTTTTCACCTCAAAAATTTATGAGGAGAGTTTTCCCTTTAGAATTCCAGTTTAATACAAAAAAATATTACTGCTGCATCCCAATAGTTTAAGCAATAATATAGATGCCCAGAGGGGGAAAAACAAACTAACCAAAAAGTAAAAACATTTCTGTATGACCTTGAGCAACAGGCATACCCATTTATTTCATGGTTTCTATTATATCAGTTCAAAGTTTTTACATGGAAAACTCAACTGTTTTTTTCCTAGCTTGTTCAGCTCATGTTAGTAATGACTTATGTCCATACAACATTGGTCTGCAATCTCCTAATATCTTAATAGGGTCACACCTGCTTGGTGTCTCAGTGAGAAACCTCCACTGAGGTGAGGGTTTGGGAGGAGTTGGTCCTGGGGTCCCCATGCCTGGCAAAGCAGTGGGGACAGTGCTGAGGAGATGTGAACCAAGCACTTGGCAGCAGCACTGAGGTGCCTTGCTCTCTGCTCAGCCAAACTGTTAAAGCTGATGTGTCACTGATATTTCATCTTGTGGCATTACAATCTCTCTAGTCAAATTCTGGAAGCAATTCAGCTGGGAGAGCCTTTATTTATAGCACCCCCCCCTCAAATGCAGCAGTGTAAGGCGGGTTAAACAGCTGTGGTGTTTCAAAATTAACATGGCTGAGCTCAGCCCACAGAGGCAGTCACATCTTGGAACAAGCCTGACCCAAACTTTGCTGTCATTATTCCACTGAAGGCAGAATATAACTTAAGTTACTAAGAGTGAATTTAACTTAGAGTTTGTAAACAGAATTCAGGATCTTTTGGGCTGAAAATGTTGCAGTTGTAAACAAGATGTTACTGTACTGTAAAAACAGCCCATGCTGTGTTCCCTTCTGCGCTGCAGAGCAGACACACCTCCTTGTTGGGCATGAGGGAAGTGATCAGATGCTAGGAGTTGGGATAGAGTGTCTCACCCCACTCATCAGCACTTCCCAATGTGCCTTGTGAGGGATTACCCAAGTAAAGCACAGGCATGTATTTGTAATTTCATCCCCTCTTCTCTTTGTTCTCTGCCTCCAAAGTCAAAACAGACCTGATTTTACACCCACCACAAACACTGTGGCAGATGGACAAGGCTAGGGGTGATTCAGAATGGCTGTAAGGTTCATATTTCAAATTTATATAATCATATAATCATATGTGAATAATTCTGCATAATCACGTATGCATATCTAGAAGAAAGGCATAGTCAACATCTGTGTTTATTTTACAATATTTTATCTTGCTAGCTCTGTGGATGAAGTCTGTACCTGGCCTTGGATGCTGCACTCAGAACAGATCTCATGTACACGTGAGGCTTTCCTTGGGAAAGTCACAGGAGTGATCGTGTCTGTGGAGCAGGCCTTGGAGAGGTAAGTCCTGAGCATTATTTTCTTATGCCTCATAGCAGTGTCCACTTCTGGCTAACACTGACACCGTACAGAAAATTTTCTATGCTGGTACTCCATGCTTTGCTGACATATGGTGGACGTCAGTCTGTTGCGAAGTTTCTTGTGTAGATGCAATATATTCCCTTTAAATTTCCTATAAATTAACAGCACCCTTCATAGTTTTCTAAATTGCAATGAACTGAGTTTGCTTTGCAACTTTGTAGACATTGATGATGTTACCCTGGTGTAACGGACAAACTTCAGCTTTATGTGGGAAGGAGAAGATTGTGGAAAGGGGTATTTTCCATAGGAAATGTGAGAATGGACTATATGAGGAACATTTGGCACTTCTTTGATATGTCATATATATTCCACAAGCTTTTCAAACCCAGCTCATGAGTGGGAAGAGAGCATGAACTACAAAACAATTGCATAATATTTGGTCTCATTGCTGCATGACACTTTTGGCCTGAAGTAACGTTGTGAATTTTTATTTCAGATTACCCATGGTCTTTCTCAAGAAATCTAATTAGACTTCAAAGATGTTCCCATTAAACTGAACTTTATAACTGCAGCAACAGGAATGACATCAGAACATTTGAAAGGAAAAAGATGAATACTGCAAGAAAAAAAATGTAGGAAAAAACTTTTTGAAGCCTACTGACCATGGGCCAAACTATGCCCTCAGCTATTGCTGTTACCCTCAGCTATAGCTATATGCTATTCCTATTGAAACTAAGGAGATTTGTGTATGCCTCAGAGCAGAATATGGTTCTTCGCTTTAGATGGCAAAACTCTTCCATGGCCAGATCAGAAATGCACATCCAGCAATCAACATATGCTGTAAATTTCACTGTATTAAGTTTCTTTATATTCCTTTAATCTGTCTGCTTGTAAAAGAACTTGAAAATCACAGGTTTTCCTTCTCAGTACAGAATCACAGAATAATTGAGGCTGGAAAAGATCTCTGAGATCAACAAGTCCAGCCTATGACCTATCGCCACCACACAGGCTAGACTATGGCACTAAATGCCACATCAGTCTTTCCTTAAACACCTCCAGGGACGGTGACTCCAGCAGATACTTATTAAACCACTGCTAGCAGTACCACTTACCACTTGCATACAGCGAGCCTCTTGAAGTAAATGTAGGTAATACGAATATCAATGTCTTTTGTGGAGTAACCCAGGCTTCACATTTATCACAGTCTCACAGACTTATTCAGGCTGTAAGGGACTCCAACCTTTGTTGTGAAGTCTCTAGTCCAACCTCCTGCTCAGAGTCAACACTGCATCAGACTAGTTTTCTCAGAACTTTGTCCAAATGGGTTTTGAAAACACTGAAGGACAGAGACACCACTGCTTCTGTGAGCAACCTCTTCCAATACTTAATTACTCTCAGAATTAACACTTTTCCTTACAATTTTTCCTCAATTTCCTTCACTTTTTCATCAATTTTCTGCTTCAACTTATGTTCACTATCTCATCACAGACCTTGGTGAAGAGGTTCGCTCCTCTTGATAACCTCCCAAGAGGCCCTGACAGGACGAAATTTGGTCCCCTGAAGCTGTCTCTTCTCCAGGTTGAACAAGCCTAGCTTGCTTGGCCTCTTCTCACTGGTCAAGTGCTG
Organism: Chloroceryle amazona; assembly: GCA_027560015.1. Taxonomy (NCBI): domain Eukaryota; kingdom Metazoa; phylum Chordata; class Aves; order Coraciiformes; family Cerylidae; genus Chloroceryle; species Chloroceryle amazona. Next base: position 4,105 of record JANHFX010011816.1, on the reverse strand, counting down.
CAAGCCCAACCATCTCAGTGGCCCTCCCTGAACTGTTTTAAACTTCACAATGTTTTTCTCATACTGAGGCCTCTAGATGTGGCCTAAGGAGTGTCAAGTAAAGGGGCGCAATCACTTCCATCATTTTACTCGCTTTGTTCTTGTTACTACAGCTCAGGTTACTGTTAGCTTGCTTTGATGCCAGGGCTCCCTGATGTCTCAAATTCAGCTTTGAGTCCACCAGGACTCCCAGATCCTTTCCAGAAGAGCAGCTCCCCAACCAGGCAGACCCTGGCCTGGATCAGTGCAAGGGCTTAGTCCGCTTCAGATGCAGGACTTGGCATTTGTCCTTGCTGAATTTCATGAGACTCCTCTTGGCCCATTCCTCCAGTCTGTCAAGATGTTTACCTTAATCAACATTCATCCCATGTGGAAATGCCTTAGAAATTCATACTATGGAAAAAATCTTAATAGATTTCCACTGTGCTGGCTCTTACTTTCAGAGTTATCCCAGTAGTCTTTTCTTGTTTTTTAATTTTCCACTTTTTGGGATTCAACAAACTTAAGAGTTCATTTGGGCCTGTGCTGTGCCACAAGTTGGAAGAATCTCTGCCAAAATGTTTAAGTTCAGAATTTTAGCCTTTGAACAAAGCCTAGTTTTGAAATAATGATTTCCCACACCAAAAGATAATTTTTAAGGTGATAATTGTTATAGTAGAAGATACGATAAAACTCATTCTAACTGGTTTTATACACACCCTTGTTTCTGTTTCATTTTAATTTTTATCTTAGAAACAATTCTTCCCATTGCCATAGTTCTGTTTAATTAAAAATTCAGTTTATAATTCAGGGAGTCTCATTTACCAAATGACCTGGTTATCAGATGATGCAATTTATAGCAGGACAGTTTAGGGTATAAAAAATTAATCTTCTATGTGATTCAGGCATAATCTCTTAAATCTGGCCCCCAAACACTGAAGCTGCCTCAGATTTATAGACTCTTTCTCTAAGGGCTGATGAGTTTGAATCTAAATTACTCAACCACAGATTAAGGTTGGGTTTTTTTTGTTTCTCCCCCCCAAAATACTTTTGCAGAAGTTGTGAAGATAGGAGATGGTAAATCCCAAAGGGTGCAGAATCAACTCAGAGGAAACCAGGCATAAGCACTGAATGGGCTATGCTATGAATTGTCACAAATGGACAGAGATATTTAGCCAGGAGGTAGCAGATTTGCTGAGTAATTGTGAAGTTTTAGCTACCTTCCCCATTGTGGAAAGTTGTGGATTGTCTGTTAGCTAGAAAAGCTAAAAAGATGTAACAAGATGAGATAGGAGATTAAGAACATAGTTCTGTTAGAGGGAGAAAAAAAAAATGCAATCCTTCCAGTTGTAAATCTTACAATCTCATTAAATAAAATTTGTCTTACAACTCTGCAGGCTGTTGGACTAATTCAATATCACATTTAAGAAATCTTCCCTTTTCAGGAACCCTCTGTATAGAGCCAAGGTGTTAATTAGCCAATCAAGTAGCCAGTCAAGGATATTCAAGGACAGCAATCCAGTCTCAGAAGAGTTTGGAGAGGGGTGAGTGGGAGGAAACCAGCCAGCTGAGGTTATAAAGCCAGAGTCAAGGCAAGCATGCCTTCCGTTGTTAAGGTCAGCTCTAACACAGTAGGAGTCTAGAAGTAAGTGGCTGGACAAGATTTGTCACTCTTATAGAGTGACAGGAGCAGAAGAAGTTGGTGGCTTTCTGGTTTTTGTGCTATGGGAGGTTAATGGAAGAAAGAGCAGCTGGCAAAAGAGACAGCTTTAGGAATTGCTCTTGCATTTATTCAGAAAGGTGAAAGGAAGGCAGAACAATAGAAGTACTTTTCTGCAGGGAGAGGGAGACTTATATGAATGCTTCCCCTGTGGGGAAGCCAGAATAGGTGTGTATGGATATCAAGGTAGGATAGATGACCTAGAGGAAGGTAGGCTAATGGAGATATTCACTGAGAACACAATGAGGTTGCTGAACAGTTTAGTCTTCAAAATAGCAATTTACTTCTGCTGAGACCTAGACTAACAGAGGAAATATCCATGAATGTCATATTGGCAAGTGAAAGGAAACATGACTACAGTAACAGGTTTCTCTTAGCTGGATTAGATGTATGTGTCCTCTCTTAGAATGCCCTTCTGGAAATAGGTTGTCCAGCAGAAAGGGAAGAGGGGGAAGATGCTCTCATCCAGCAAACAGATATACATGGGTTAAGACAAACAGACATAGAATTTTACTACTTAGTACAAAGCTGGAAATGCCAGAGGCAGTGGCTTATAGCCAGTAGTATTCAAGTGAGCATCAATCACATAGATAAGAGGCAAGGTAGGAAATTCTGGAGGCAAAAACTTCTTTGTTCTGGAAAAAAGCTGGAAATTAGGATGTTGGTGGGAACTTTCTCTGAAATATTCACTGCATCCTGCACAGGACTGGAGACGGAAGTAGAAACGCAGAGCTGTAATGTTAAGAGGGTAATACCTGGAAGAGATTTCTGCTTCACTAGGAATGGGGCTACTTGCAGACTAAGCAGAATTTATGAGAGGGAGAATCTCCTTGAACCAAAAGGCAACCAAATAGCTATCATTTACATTCAAGATAGCTGTGAGTGAGCAGCTTTCCTTCATTCAGTGGTTTCAGGGCTGGTAGGATGGTAATTCAGTATAAGACCTCCATTAAGGAGAAAGACATGAAAATTCTGTATCAAATGAAGTCATGCAAATGTTACTAAGTATTAAAAATGGAATTGGAATAGACTCACATCAGTATGTTCCTATCTAAATGGGTGGTTCCTCTACATTTTGAATCTTGAAAATACTCCCTCATTCTTAAGAAGGAAAGGAGGTTGCCAGTGATAGGAGAGGATCAAAAAAGGGCAGCAAAGGTGATCAAAGATAAGGAAAGGCTTTGATATGAAGAATGACCGTGTATGCTTGGACTCTGCAGTCTGGGAAAGGTGGCTTGGTGCATATGACAAATTCTACAGAAGAGAGTGGCTAGGGCTCATGTCAGCTCTGTTTGAATGTAGGAGCTATGGGCCACCAAGCAAAGTGATGGGTTCAAAACAAAAGGAAGCAGTTCTCTCCATGCAGCAGTTCCAAACTCGGTGGATTTTTTATTTTAAAGTAAGTTCAATGGCACATACCTGAAAGTGAGGGTTACTGATTAAACAAACTAATCAGATGGAGGAAATTCCCTAAGTTGGAGGCTGGGAGAAACTCGGGGAAGTAATACATGTTTGGAATGTGCTTATGCTTCCCATGGCAGCTCATATCCACTGCTGGAGTTATATCGGACAAGACTGACTGTAGGTCTGAAAAAAATCTGGCTACTGTCATGGGCAACTGGTGTAAAAAGTAAATACTCTTGTCAGAACATGGTTCTGGTGCTGTAAGAGCACTTGTCACTTCTCTATCCCCAAGGTAAGTGAGGCACAGTGTCACTCACCTTCCTTGTGAATACTGTACATGAAGTCCTATTTTAATATATTGCAGGGAGGCACTGTGAGGTAATGAAGTATTAAAAAAAATATTTTAAGGGACATCTCAAAAATATTCTAATTAAAAAAAAACTTCTTCAAGCAAGTCCCTCATACAATAATCCTTAGAATTAGGAAGATTTCAAGTCTGCTATATGGGTGACTTCAGGAGGTACTGTATATGGTTACAAATTTTATATCCAATAAAACTTCAATATCCCAGGTGTAACCATAGCAAAAGTAGAATACTGTCTTCTTTGCCAAAGCTTGCTCAAGAATAACAGTTCCCTTATCTTGCTGGTTTGAAGGACATTGCAGACTTAACTTTGTTGGCAATCACCTGCATTGGCCTAGGGAAGCAACGTTCACTGGGCACTGACCAAGGAGGGAGTAAAATTTGGCAAAGTAAAAGCACTTGAATTCTTTAGGAACTAGGTCACCAAATGTATCAAACAGCTTAAATGATAGCAATTAGACTCAGTAGCATGCCTTCCTTCAGGACATTTCAAGTGATGTTGAAGCCATTTTTGTTAAATCGGGTGAGCTCTCTGGGGCCGTGTGGATGTCTTTAGACCAGAGGCTACTGCTGGATCAGCAGCAGGACGCAGAGCTTGT
>JANHFX010011811.1:0-13455 GCA_027560015.1 Chloroceryle amazona | reverse complement strand
CCCCTCCCATCCCCGGGGGAGGGAAAAGAGCAGCAGGGACGCTGCTGGTCCCTTGGCTGCTGCCCAGAGATGGCTGGACACAGGGAAGGGCCGGTGACGGACTTCACCAGGTGGGTCTGGAGGAGAGAGGGCTGCAGGGAGAAGGGCGTCTCTCTGCCTGGCAAGAACATTTAGGGCTCACCCCTCTCTGGCTGGAACGGCTCCGGTGACACTGCTGGCAACAAACATGGGCACAGACTCCTCTGCCTGCACCTTCCCCTCCCAGCTCCCTCTAGACCCCATCCAAAACCACAACGGTTTTGGGAAGGATGCCCGGTTCTACCCCAGCCTGTCTCCCAGCGCCTCAACACCTCACCAGGTCTCCTCTTGTGCCCAGAGACACCCTGGCAGGGAGAAAGGAGCCCAGGTGGAGGAGAAACAGGAAGGGAGCCCCAGAAGGCAAACCTGGCCATGTCTGGTGCTGGCTGCAGGACTCCACCCACCAGTGCTGGGTTTGCTGCCAGCTGCGTGTGCCCAACGCAACCCCTGCACAAGCGGCTGCCAACATCCCTGCAAGGCTGGCACTCCTGACTAATCTGCAACGAGCTTATCAGGGCTGGGTAAGCTCGTTACACAGACAACCCAAATTCAATACACACAGAAAGCGAGGTCTCCTCTAGCAATAGGATCTGAGCTCACCCAAGGACATCAGAGCAAGCAAGCCAGGAACCCACTCCAAGTCTCCAAACTTACAGTCAGTACCTAATTCAGATTTTACACACAAACAAGCTCAAAAAAATCAGAGTGCTGTTCCCACAGGGAAAATGTAAAATTGTCCTTGGAGAACTGGCTGAGAGAGTGTTGCAAAGTGATCAGAGCTCCCTTGGTTCCCAAATCCTTCAGAGGCACAAAGACCCTGGGAGTGTCTACTCGGAGTCCTTCATCAATGGTCACTGCATCATACCACCCTACCCTTCCCTCCTGATAACATCTGCATTGCTCTGAGGCTTCACTGGGTTAAAAATTGTCCCTGCATCAGAAGATGTCCCTCCTGAGCAAGGTCCTGCTCAGTGCCCTGCCCCAGCCGTTCAAGCCAGGCCCTATTGCGGCTCAGTACTCCTTACGGGTCAGAGCATCCATGGCGGGTCAGAGCATCCATGGCAATATGATCCTGATGAGCAGATGTGTCTTCTCTGTGTCACGAAGGGCCTCCTGTCAGCCACAAAGGCAGCTGCTCTCGAGGGTTGCACTCCTGTTGTGGGATATCCACCCTCTCCTCTGACCTGCCTATGGAACACCAAGTGTGGAGCTAAGCCACTGCAGTGCATCAGCTAAGGGGAGAGAAGAGCTGGCCTGTCCAGAGTGAAAACCCCACACCCTTGCTCTCTACGGAGCACAGGAGAAAGGCTGTAAACCATCACAGAGCTGGTTGTCAGCAGCTCCCTTCTTCTGCCCTTGGGAAAGGACACTTGCCCCCACAACACAGAATCAGAGAGCACAGTGCTGGGAAGCCACCAATGTCTCACAGCCAAGCTCCCACCTTCTCCTGTGACCAGCCAGCAGCAAGCAAAGGAAAAAGCTGAAGGGGGAGTGGCCACAGATCCTCCTACATACATTTGGAATATCCTGCCTGGATGGGAATAAAGGTTTCTAGGGCAGGAACCTGAGAGAAACTCTGGGGCATGCATTTTCCATTTATGATCACGTTTAGACTGAAGGCTATAGGCAGAATCACAGCCGCCTCCCTGACAGCCCAGGAGCCCTCCCCACATAGTCCAGGCTCTCCCACATGTAGGACTGACCACCTAAATACCTTGGGGAACAAGCTTAGCAAAGATGTCAGGAAGGGAAAGGAACTTGTCAGCAATTCACCCCAGCGTCCTGCCTACTTTGTACGTAACACAGGTGACAGGGTGTATGAAAAAGGAGCGGGCAAAGGCCACACATCATTTCTTTAGAGACTAAAGGCTGATATTTTTCCATTTCTAGTCCATACACCTCTATTAAAATTGCTTTAAAATCTGAAGATGGTGAAAAGAGCAGTCATAAGACCATTTCAAGGGATGGAAAGACTTTTACAATTCATTTTGTTCGTCCTTAAAAAGAGAAAGCAATGACTTGATTTCTTTAAGGCAATAATCCATCAAGCACTAGAGACTCTCTAATCCAGAACAGAAACATAATAGGAAGCAACATGTCTGAGTCAAAGCCAGGCAAATTCAGCTGAGGAATATGGATCGTGCTTTTAATGCCGTAGGTGATTAACCACAGGAACAAGCTAACAAGGGAAGTAGCAATATCTCTTGTGGAGACAATCAAATCCACGTCACTGGGCTCCACACATATGTGCCTCATCTGTGCTGGGGAAGAAATTCAAGGATCTAAAGATTTCTTCTGGTCTTAAAATCTGCAATTTTGCTATAAACTTCTCTTAGACTCTGAATTAAACCTGTGTTAAGAGGGCAAATGACCAACATTCATGTGCTGCAGTTCTTAGATAAAAATGATTATTATAGACATGACATCTCAGATCCTACAGCAGTTTAAAATGTGAAAACATCAACAGACTAGTCTCTGTGCTGTACTGCCCTTTGGCAACCAGGGACATTGCTGTGCTGCCACAACAACCACGGGCACTTGTGCAGAGCTGCTCTTCATCATGGGGTTAAACCCAAGCCAAGTACACTTGAGATAATGCCCCAGGGAGCGAAGCACTTTGGAGTGGAGCAAGAGAGTCCTGAGCACAGGACAACCCACTGATACACCTTCAACCCACATCCTATCCCAAGCCAATTAGTGAGCACAAACTCATTCAGCTTGAACCAAAGAAACCTCTGCACATGGGAGTCAGATCAGAGGCAACATTCAGGCTGTGCTTTGGGCTTGTTAATACTGCAGTGAAGACGATGACGTATTTGCTAAAGGCTGGTATCTCACTGGGCTATAATTATAAGGAATGGTTTGGGGTTTTTTTGTTGCTTAATCATTTCTGCTTGTATTAGGTTTCCTTTGAACAGTTTTACCACACTGTACTGAAACAAGAACCCACCAGAACTATTGATCTTTTCCTGAACAGAGCTGAGTCTACACAAATGTCTTCCTACTCTTTCCCCTCTCTTCAACATCATTTTAAAAATCTGTCCTGCAGTTTATTGCAAACTTGCCCACTTACGAATTAATCAAGTAAAAAAGAGAAATCAGAAATTCCTTCCAAAAATATTTATCTGTGGACTGAAACTGGGCAGGAATTACTCCAGAGCAGGGTTTTATTATGAAACTATGGAAGCAGAGAGATGTTGGTTGGCTGCTTCAGAAGGAAGCCCAGTCTGTCTGAGAGCAGCTCTGGGGCTGTAGTTTGCAGAAAGGCTCAGGGCAGTTTTTGCTGGTGGGAATGGGAGAAGGAGGAGGTTTTTCCACTTCTAATAAGTAACACTGTTAAGCTTCTTTAAAATAAAAGAAGGTTGAAGAGCTGAGTAATCGACAGCAACAAATGCAATGTACCACGCTTCCCCCCTCTCCCAGTGCTGGGGATGCTCTCTCCTTGATGACCCCACCACAGACACTGCTCTACGAAAGGGCTTTTTTAGCCCCGGAGGCTGAGACCACCTTAGCCTCCTAAGGGCTGTAGTTTGATCCTCTGAGCTCATAACCCATCTACCATCACAGTATTTCAGCCAGATGGAAAATCCACTGGACGTACCATCAGACAAGTGATCTCTGCTATCCATCAGCTCATCACCTGCTTAACGTATTTTTCAGAACTGCGCCAAAGCACAATGTGCTTCTAGAGGTGTCAAGGGCTGGGTGGGTACCCACAAGAAAGTGAAGATACCACCCAGTCCCTGTTACTGTCTGTAAGATCTCCTGAGCCACAATCTAAATGATCTGATACATCACCTTTAGACTTACAGGTGGGTGGTTTAGCAGGAGCCCTCACTCAGGGTTTTGACAAGTGAGTGCTGGAAGATCTGCCAGAGGTAATCTGAGGCAGTGGACACCTCCAGCTGCCTCACGCTTCTGCCCCAGGTTAGACTCCTGCACTCAAAGGGGCAGTGACACAAGTAAAGAGCAGGAGCACGATCTCCCAGCTGCTGTGCTCACTGGGACACCACAGGATCATCTCACACTCAAATGTTGGTGTGGTGGTGTTTTTGTTTGGTTGGTTGGTTTTTGTTTGTTTGTTTGTTTGTTTGCTTTGTTTGTTTGTTTTTTGTTGTTTCTTTATTTTTTTTTAAATAAAGACACAAGCATCTTCCTTTACATACTCAGTTGTCATGCTTGCATAGGCAGATCTTGTTTATGACAGACTAGCAGGAGCTGGCAGAAAACTGTGGGCCGTGCAGATAATTATTATGCCCTCACAATTATAATTTTCACACAGCTATCAAAATACTTTAGATCATATACAATCATCCTCTTTTCTAACTAGCTTCATCCCAACTGTCTTGAGTAGGGAGCTGCAGGAGGCAGCATCAAAGGTTTCCTTATGTCTCATTTATTTTCATGTCTCACAATTGCAACAACTGTAATCTCAAAACTCTTTCCAAGGTCAGTGACTTGGTTGCCCTGAGGCAGCACCAGCCCTGAAGCAGAATACATCACAGCACAGAGAAACAGCAGCATGCAACACCGTGAGGAGTAAGGACATGGCAGAGTTGACTTTGCGCAAGACTGAAAACAGGGTGGTTTGTCAGGCTGTTACTGCTCCCCACAGCATGTCTCCATTGGCACAGTCTGGCCCCTCTCTCTGCAGTCAGCTCTCCTGAGGCTGTGCTGATGAGTAACTTGCCCATGGCATCCTCAGCCAACTCCCCAGGTCACTTGTGACACAAGGAGAAAAGTAGGAGCCCTGTGGTGTTTCACCTCTCACCATGCCTGGCTATTACCCTCCTCAGTGTCACACAAAGGCACTTCTCTACCAAAATCTTTTCCCTTTTTAACGCTGAGAAAAATGCTGTAAAAAAACCTATTTTGGAGACAAAGAAAATGACCTGCCCCAGGTCTCTTGGGTAGCCTGCAGGAAGGCTAGGAATAGATGCAAGTCTCCCATGTCATACTTGGAGAAGGCTCTCAGGAAGGTCTACCACAGCTCAGTTTCTCCTCCCCAGCTGCCCCCCAGAAGGGACTGCCCTGCCTCCACACAGATGAACTACACAGACCTTGCAGTGGAGAAGCATATGGTTTGCACCACTGACACGTCCCAGCACAGCAGCTGGGGCTGTCCTTGCACTGGAGACTCTGCCCACGGGCACAGTCCAAAGGCTGACACTTGACAGGTGGTGCCTGCTGCAAGGAGCCCATACCAGTAAGGCACCCCTACCTGAGAGGGAAGATAGCCCTGAGAGCTTTGCTGCAGCCAAGCCAGATGAGAGCTGCTCAGATAAAGCACAGCAGTGGACATGGGAACAGGGCCTCCCCGCGGACTGCACAGAGCAGTCCCCCAAAGTGGTGAACATATACACATCCATACCCTCTGGTGCTCTGTGGCAAATGCTCCTGATAGGGCACGTGTTTTCTGTTAACACAGTGAAGTTGTAATACATGTAAGCTCTTAATGCATCAGACTGTGTTGCTGTTAACTTGTTCCAGCTCTAAACCCCATGTGCTTCAGTAACCATTAACTTATTCCAGCTAATGATCCACATTTGTTAGCCTGCACACCGTAAACCTCCCGCTGCTTCTTCCTTTCCCACCACAGCTCAGGCAAAACTGCAAAAGGAAAAAAAAACAAAACAAAACCACAATTATAGCAAAGCAAGTGCAGAAACTGGAGGGACCAGGCCAAGGACAGCCTTCCCTAGCCTGGTAGAAGACGTTGTATTGTGGGGGGACAGAGAGCAGGAGGGAGTCCTGGGGGCACCTCCTCCCCTTCCCATACAGGATGCAGAGGCTGCCCCCGCCCCACTCAGGCAGCAGGGCAGGGAAGGTAGCTGACCAAACAGATGCAAATCCATTAGGGTTCCCTTCAATGACAGACAAAATGGGCACCTCAGGTGGTGCTGAGCATCTCCATGCTCTGCATGGGAAGAGACCTAGGCAGGGATGCTACACCTCTGCCTGCCAAAGGGGCAAAGCTAGGGTGACTCACAGCCAGCAATGCCTGCCCCAGGTGCTCGGCTGTAGCTCCCCGGCCCAGGGGCAAGCTCAGCTCCCCTATCCAGCCCAGTGGTGGGATTTAAGGACTCCTGCACACCAGCAAAGGGTGGACAAAGGATGTTGGGGTAGGCAAACTTTCCTCTCCAGCTCCATTCTTTGTCATTCATAACTCACTTGTTCATACACTTTTCCAGGACAGTCCCTGCTACTCCTAAGTGCCTCAACAAAGAAACAATTACAGTTTGTTTTTTTTCCCCACCAGATGGGAGCCTGAGGCTTCCAGAAGCAAATCCAAAGTTAGGGGAAAGCTAGGTTACATCCAAACTGGGAGCCCCACTTCCCTAGCATCTTAGTCCCCAGCTGTAACCCCAAAACCAGATCCCAGGCTGGGCACAGATGTACAGTAGCTGAGCTGTAAACCTGGGTGCAGAGGAAGCCAAGCTGACCCTATGACATCCACAGCACCTCAGGGCAGCCCTGCATCTCCTCCACTGGAGGCACTAGGGGAGCAACCCTACAAATGCTCCCTCCCCAGGACAGAACTAGATGCTCCCATAAGGGCTATCTTTGATTTTTAAGAAGTGAGCTTAACCATGTAATACAATTGCAGCGTACCCAGAGGTGAAGGGGTTGAGGGAAACAGTGGACGTGAAGACACCTGTACAACACCTTGTCTTGATGGAGGTGGTGCTGGGCATGGCACAGCTGGCCTCCCCTCAGATTTTGGCTGCTGCTAGAGCAGCTGCAAGTGAAGGGGAGGGCAGCAGGAGGGAATGCTGAAGCAGTGGGGAATAGAGGACATCACAGGGAAGCAAAGAGGTGTCGACCCTCTGCTGGTGGGGGACCTCCTGCAGCACCTCCCAGACATCCTGTAAATATTATCTCCTCAGGGCTCAGCTGCCAGGAAAGAGCCAGGGCTGGCTTGCTCGCCCCTGGACTCAGTCTGCTGGGGCTTGGATGGAGGACAGCCCACCTGAACAGGACCATACCCATGCCATGCGCCAGCCTCCTGCTGTGCATGATGGAGTCTCCCTAGGCTGGGGACATGTTCCCAGCCCTGCTCTGCACCCCAAGTCCTGCGCACTAGATAAGGCCCCAGCAGATCAGTCCAGCCAACAGCTCCTAATCCCTGATAAACTCATGCATCGCCACCTCTTCCCTACACACACAGGTGCTTCCTGTCCATCTGCAGCTGGGTCCCCACCTCGAGCCTGTCTGGCAGCACTGGGGACCAGTAGAAGACAGCACTTTACTACATTTTGTTCCCTTTGAAGCTGAATCCTACTCCTGGAGACTGAACCACAAACAGAATATGCAGAAACTTAAATGCTTTGAAGCAGTACCATGCAGGCTGACTTTTACAGCTAGCACCCAACAGACCAATGAAAGTTCCCTGCAATAATGGTCTACCAAGAAAAATTAATTAATTAAATAAATAAAAATAAAGAGAGAGTCCTTGCACTTCTTCAAGCTTCTGTCTGAAATGGAAACATTTTCACACAAAAACACAAGTGCCGTCTGTTCCCCACTTCTTAGCTACAAGTTCCAGTATTTTATACCAAAAACCCCGAGCCTCTGGATGACATTTACTTTGAAGGAGCTGGAAGGTACAGGCCACCTTGCTGTCATGACTGTAGCTTAGACTGTCCTCAGGGTTCCCTATGGGAAGTGCCCAGCCATCTTATTTGGGGGATTATTCTGACTGGACAAATATTTGTGATACTTCAGAAAACAGATCCATGGTTTGCACTCCCTACCCCTAAGACAAGAGTAAAGCAGGAATTAACTCCCCCTACACTCCTTCCATCACCTTGCTGGGCTTGGAGGGACCACATCTGAGAAAGGAAGAGTTCCCCAGCCTGCATGTCTGTAAGGAGACGGTCTGCAAGAGCTGAACACTTTGGGGAACCCAGAGAGAGGGCCGAGTAAAGCCCTTTGCAGCAATATATGCCTTATCTCTTTCCCTTACTTGTGCCTGTTACGGGAACCCCTTTGATTGTGACAATGGGAATGTAGCAGACCTATTTGTGCAGTGAAAAGGGAAGAAGCCCTCTTGTTGGGCAGCTCCTCTATACCCAGCTACCCTTTGTTTCTGCTCCTGCCTCAGATCCAGGGCTGGGGCGGGGGTGGCGGGTGTTCAACTGTGTTGACTAAGATAATTTGGCACTTCTCAAAGGAAATTTGTTACAAAGGGCGAAGTACCTCCCTGCGCACAAAGAGTCCCTTTCAGAGCGGAAGGATGCTTCAGTGCACATTTTGTACCCACAAATCCGACCTCAGACAAGGACAAAGCCAGGGACAAGAACGCTTAATTGATGAAGAAATGAAAAGGTAAAAAGCACATCCGCAAGCTAAATGACTCTGCTACTGACACAGCCTGCAGTGGCCATGGGGATCTGGCTGTGCAGGACCTGGTTGTGCAGGCAACCAGCACCAACCCCAGGAGCCCCCTTACACCCCAGCTGAGCCCTCCGGATGGGGTGGCAGTGTGGCAAGGTGCCCTCATGCGGGGCAGGCATGGTAACAACACAAGGTGCAGACCTGCAGCAGTGTGAGATGGCTCTGGGGAAAATAAGATCCTCTTCTCAGCCAGGCAGTCCTGGGGGAGCTGGGGGAAGGCACATGGAGACTCCCGCAGACCTCTGTGCCTGTGCAGGCAGGAGCCACCCCCAGGCTCCCACCAGTCCATCACTTCAGTGGTCTCACCAGGCAGTGTGTCTAGGCTACATTAGGGCTCATAAATGACAGGACTATCTCAACTGCTACTGATGATTTATCACCAGCAAATAAAACACCTCGGTGTAGACCTTCAGTTTTAAATGTAATTTCCCATCACTACTCTTGCTGCCTGGTGTAACCAGCAAATAATACGTACTGTTGTTACTCGTTTCCTTATTTCTCGGGGGCCAGGAGCCAGTCATACCGGGTGCTGTACAAACCCACCGATTTGCAGTCAACTACATCCCTTATGCTTCGCGCTTGGTATTTCTTTTGTTGCCCTCTGTTATCTCTTATCAAAGACTCCAGATTTGCTTTTCTCACAGCCTCAGACCAGGGGAACTCCCAACAGCAAGCTCCAGCCTGGATTTCCACCCTGCCCTGTCCCAGCCCTGCAGTAACACCCCCGGGTGCCTCGGGGAGTTTGCTGCCATTGCTCTCAACCCCCTCCCTCGGAGCGGTTCCCTCCTCCAAAAGAGCACCCACCAAACCCACTGGAGTTGGGCTGGGCAGCTTGGACCCTATATAAAACGCTGCTGCCTTGTTCTGATGCACCCCATCACCACCAGGACACTGACTGCCAACACCCCTATCACTGTAATCACCGGGACTATTATTTCTATGCACAGTTACTGAAGTGGTTGTGGTGGTTCACAACAGATCTAGTTACTTCTAACATTTACATTTCTAGTGTGTTAGAACATTAGCTATTTTCTATTTACTAGAAGAGCACTAGAACTGATTGGTATCAGTCGGAAAAAATCCAAACATCTATTAACTATGCTCAAAGTCAATATTTTGAAATCCAGTGAGTTTATCAAAACATATTTTGCATTTAAACACCCTGACTCCATAAACAAACCAACCATTAAGCGATGTGATGAGCTGTCCTTTGTCTTCACAAGGAACAGAAGGTTTTCCAAGTATTCAGCTACCCAGATTTGAAGAGTCACTGGCATGGGTCAGAGCTTGGACCTGCCACATTTCTGCCCACATAAGAGCGTGATGCATCCAACCTGCAAAAGTGTTTCTAAAAACCCCACTGTACACCTGCCTGCTTCTTTGGAGCCCATCTGCCTTCCAAAACATCACTGAAAAGCCCCAGAATGAGCATGTACCTTCTCTCATTAGATTTAAGTCACAGTTTGGAAAGAAAGTATTCTGCCTTTTCAGCTTCCAGTCAAATAGACTGAAGAAATAGAAAATATTCTTGCTACACTTGTTGCTTATGCTGGGCTCAGAGTAACTCGGGCAAAGGTTTTCTGCACAGTATCACCGCTGAGAAAATCTAAGTGCAAATGCTTGCCACTTTGGTAATGGCTGAGGTACAGGACTTTGGGACACATACCTAAGGCTACTGCCCAAAGATAAAGCATGAGCTCCCTCCATCCTTCCTGCAATTAGCATACTTTCTAACTCAAAAATCTACTGAAAATCTTAATGGTTTTAATTTTTCTAAATTATTTTAGTATACAAGTGCAACTCAGCTCAGACTATAAAAATAGCCATTGAATTTTTAACCAAGGAACAATGTTTACTTTAAATAAAGATGTTAAATTAAATAAGTCCAAGTTGTGTAATTTTCTAATGGTTTTGTGTCTATCTGCTCTGTTCCATCATTTCTATTTTTCTCCTCCAGGCCCCATTCATTCTACCCACATCTGCAGGGCATTACCCATAGTGTAACCAATACTCCAGCTGTGGCTGCCCTGCTGCTACAGAGACAGGACCTATCAGCACTGCAACAGGAACCATCTGTGCCTATGACCCAAAATCACTCTGGAATTAGTTTTTTTTAACCATATCGCTGTGCTTGTGATCTGTGCTTTAGTTCAAACAGCCAGTCATGACTACTCCAAATTCTCCTCCATGTGCACCAGAAACAGAGGATTCCCTCCCGAAATACAGCTAGAAGAGATGTCAATACCCACCACTTTCTCCCTGCCATGCGAACTGTGCAGCTGGCACCCCGAGGGGTGCAGGGTGTGCACGGGAGGACCAAAAGACCCCCAGACTTCCTCCTTAGTCCTCCTCTCCACCCTCAAACCTTTGCCTATAACCTTCTTGTATGTTTATATTTCTGCGAGAAGCAAAGGGGACAGAGGCTGTGCTGTGTAAGTGCCGTATGTGATCTTTGGCTGGCCACACAATGCTACCCATTCACAACCATTCACAAAATGGACCAACAGCAGCTTGCCCCACTTTCCTGATGGACTTTAGATGTCAGATTAAAAGGACCCTGATATTGTGCTGCAGGGTCTTGTGGTGGGACCTGCACAGCCTCCTAACTCACAGTTTCTCCCTACCCCATGCTGTCTGCCACAGAGCTGCACAGCACTTGCCTGGATTTCAAGCATAAATCCCTACTCCTTCCACAGCTGGAGCCAGAGCACACTCTGCCTGGCATTTATCTGGCAAGTGAACCAGCATCTATGTCTATGCTTGAAGTTTCACAAGGAAACTTGTAAAAGTACACAAGTACAGCAACATGGTATTACCAGCGCTACAGCACGTGACATAACCCAGTTTGCATCCTGTTTACATCTGCTTGGTCCATGCACCAGTCAAAACCATTACCATGCTTGACTGGTGGTGTTTGGTTGGATGCAACCTCTTGCCTGTTCAGGCTTTCCATATAGCAGACTCCTTTCTTCATACTTGTTCCCTGAATTTCATGCTGGAATGGAGTTTAGTGCATCCAACGGGAGCTGCCAGCATGACTCCTCCACAGATCAGTACTGTGCTTTGGCACTAACTAGCAGTAAGGTGTATTCCCATCACCTGGCACCTCCTCTGTTAGTCTGATCAACACTGCAGACCAAACCTGCAGCTTCCCATACTGCTAATACCAGCAAGAGCTGAGCTGCTCCTACCCTGTCCTGCTCCATCTCCTCCTACTGCCACTTTCTTCCATCTGCTTTTAGCAGTAGCATTCTTCAAATGGGTATTTTCTAAACAGCTCTGCTGCCCGAACCACTTCTTTTCACCAAAGAACAGTTTCAAGATGGAAACAGCTTGTTTTAATCATTCAGTTGTCTGTCTTTCTTATTCAAACTCTTCTCTCTTCCCTCCTAGTAGTTTGTTTTTTCCCTGATCCCTTCCTACCAGAACCATCAGGTCTCACAAGCTGGTTCCCAGTCTGACCAGTCCCTCACTGCCTGATGAAGTTTTCTCTTCCACGACCTGTGCTCCAAAAGCAGTGCTGGCCTTGGGGGAGGGTGGAGGGGGGCGAAGAAAGTTGTCCCAAGGCCGCCCCCCCTCCGTGGGATGCTGGACGGGACACGGGCTGCTGCGATGAGAACGGAGCATAACGACTTTGGAATCTGCCCCGGGGTCGTCCCAGCGGGAAGGAGAGCGGTGGCTGAAATCCGTCACGTCTTTCTATAGTAGCAGAGCTCCTGACAAGACACCAACCTTGCCAATTTTACTGCAGGTCGGACTGTGGCCGGACTCCGGTCTCCTACGAGGGCTGTTGCCTCCTGGAGGCACCGGGTCACGGCACTCGGCCCCGATCTCAAAGCACCTAAACCAGCCCCCTCCCTGCAGCATCTGTGCAATGCAAAGATCTGAGGCCACCCGAAAACCCCGGAGGCCAGGAAAGGGCGCTTTCCCTCAGCGAGTGAAGAAACATGCCCAGAAGAGGGGCGGCACGAAACCCTGCTACTCCCCGCTGAGGCTTTCCCTTTGGGGCTCAGGGCGGCCTGGCCGCGGGGACACGTGTTGGATGCTGCTCCCTTCGGAGATGCCTCCGAGGGAGCCCAGATGACTGCCCAGGTGGCCGGCTACCCTCCCCAGCCTTCCCGGTCACGCGAAAGCGTGCGGAGGCTGAGAAGGGCTCGGCCCAGCACCCTCCCGGCTCCCCATCCTTCAACAAGGGCTGCCTTACCTCCGCCAGCTTGGAGCTCCTCTCCTTCGGGCTGTTGCTGCGCTGTTTCCTGAGGGGCAGCCCTCTCACTGCAGCCAGGAAAGTTGTCAGAAAGACGAAGCCGAGAATGAGCACGACTTTACCTCTAATTAGAGGCATCTCTTCTTCCCTCTCGCCTCACCTCGCACGCCCAGAGCAGGCGGCCCGGCAGCACGGCCGCCCGCGACACTCGTCCTTCCTCGAGAAAGTGAGAGGAGTAGCGAAAATTTAAGAAAAGAACAATACATAAAATCTCGCAGACGGGAAGTGCAGTCCCCCGCGAGTGCGGGCAGGGGCCGGGGCAGGGTCCACCGGCCCGGGCCGCTCCCTCTGATCTCTCTTGCAGTTTGCCGAGCACGTTTCGGTGTCGCTGCTCCCCCGGGCTCGCCTGCCGGTGCCACTGATGCTGAAGGGTAACTCTGAAAAGCCTTACAAGTGTATGCGGGGAGTGTGTGTGTGGGGGGGGAGAGGGCTTCACATCCCCACCCCCCTTCCTAATCCTTTCGGCAGTCTGATTTCTTTTCCTCCTCTTCTCCTCCCCCCCGCCGAGTCACTACCCGGTGCTGCCGCGGCTCTTCAGGCAACGCCGGGCACCGGAGGGCGGGCGGGCGCTCCCCGGCGCTCTGCGGGAGAGGCTCCTTCTCGCATGAAGCGCGATCAAGCCCCTCCTGGGCGAGCGGCGCGGCGGCCGGTCCCGGGCACGGCCGCGCCGCGTCCCTGCCCCGCTCGGGGGCTGCCGGCGATGCCGGGCCTCCCTC
>JANHFX010011810.1:71756-94522 GCA_027560015.1 Chloroceryle amazona | reverse complement strand
TGAAATGACAAAACAGATTGAAAAGCCTGTAAAAAAATGGTTAGGCAAAGTATTATTCACTAATATTACAGACATCACACTTTAAAACCCCTGACAAGTGCTGTTCGTGGGATTTAGTCTTGTCCATCCGCCACAGAAATTAGCTGTCTATCTGTGAGATCTTCATATTGCACAGCAGCAGTGGCGCCTGGGCTGACAGTCCCCAGATTTGTATGTCTGGGGTGGGCAGTCTCAGTAAGAAAGACCACAAATCTGGAACTGAGAGTTTATCCTGTAGAGCGGGAAGATGCTAGTCTCCTGGGAGCACTGTAAAATGTAATTGTTTTAAGGAGGATGGCTAGAAGACCTTGTGTTTAGGGATTATGAAGCTATTTAATTGACACTGCAATGAATTAGATTGCTAGTAAAGTTTTGTTATTATGAACCATTAATCTGCTTGAAATACTTTTTGTTGATTGCAAGAATGTATAAATACATTTACAAACAAAAGAGAATGAGTATCACCTAACCAGAAATCATCCCAAGACTTTGTTCTGACTTTGAGAGCAAGCACTTCATTTAAACCCTCCAAGTTCTACCCCTTCCCACCACAGCAGAGAACAAGGATACTCAGTATTGCCTGCCTTGAGCAACCAAAGCAGAGCTCATCCCATGCCATTTCCTGCATCCCCGTGTGGACCTAGCCAGGCAGGTGTAATAAACCCACAGTTTCACAAAAAGGGGCAGCTTTCCAGTTCTGAGAGTAGCTTTTCTTCCTCACTCAATTCATACATCTGGTTCCTGGGTTTCCCCATTTCAGTTGTGTGAACTGTCTAACCGGGGCTCACACAGCACCACGGCTGGGTTTTTCCAACATTCCCCCTGCAGTGGGATGGGGTGGACAAAATCCTGGGAGGGGACACGACTGGGCCAGCTGACCCAAACTGACCAAGGGGATATTCCATACCATATGACGTCAGCTGAACTATAAAAGCTAGGAAAAGGAGGGGGGGATGGGCATCGGCTTGTCCTCCCAAGCGACCGCTCCGTGTTTGGAGCCCTGCTTCCCGAGCAGGGCCAGACAGCACCAGCTGAGGGGAAGCAGAGAGTAAATCTTTGTTTGCTTTTGCTTCTGTGTGCAGCCTCGCTTTACTTTTTGATTAAACTACCTTCATCTTAGCCATCAAGTTTCATCTTGTTTTCTTCCCCCTGGTCTAGCTGAGAGGAGGGAAGTGGTTGAGTGGGTTGGGGGGCACCTGGCATCCAGCCAAGGTCAAACCACCACAGGAGACCATTCAGAAAGCCTATCAAGCTTAAAAAAGCATCCTATTAGAATATATTTTTGATAATTATATTAATAAATACAGCCATAAAATGACTTTTTACCATACTTCAAAAGCATAGTACAGCAATTCCTTGTGAATATGGAAAGCACAGAAGCGATGTGGTACATTTTCAGTTTACCCTTAAATAAGAAAATTAAAATAAATTATGCAATTACCTATCTCAGCAGTCTCTCACACGTGCAGAGACAACAGGACACTTATCATTAAACAAATAGGTATGGAGGACACGCTTTAACATAAATAAAGCTGTTTTAAGCAAAGGAAAGCAGATCAATAAAAACTAATACCTGTCACCTCCAATCAAGGCTAAAAAGATCAATGAAACTCGGCAACAGGAAAGACAGTTAAATATAAGAGGTTAGCATAGAGGAGCTGATTTTCTTTAAAGAATTCTTCAAGTGCTTCAAATCTTACTCACACTTTTTTTCCTTTCCCTTGAGAGGTCATATTCAAGTTGAATATGCTCTTTATTTTTCTTTCTCTGTTCTTAAATGAACAGATTGTTTTGAGAGCCATGAAGAAAAAGCTATTTATCCACAGAACTATCACAGCTGAGGCACAAGCAGCCCCAAACACTGTGCTAATAGATCTCAGTAGTGTGTGAAGTAGACAGATAGGAAAACACCATCCACACCACACCAGGCTTCTGCTGGATGGGAACAAGGCCTTGTCCCTACCTAAGTAGCATCCAGACCAGGAATTCCCTACAAGACCATCCAAAAAAAGCACATCTAAGTGTGAAGCTAATTGAGAAGGTGTACAAACTGGTGATCATTTCTTAAGAAAGCAGTACAGCCATGAAACTGTAATGAATGAACATCATTCATGGTCCATTTGGAGTGAATTTGCATCAGCAATCAACAAAATAAAGAGCGGGTCTCATTTAGCCATTACTCCTCAGACAGCTTTCTGCTTTCACGCAAACTGTTCAGATTATCCCATGAAATAAAGATCAGGAAATTGCACTATGAGTATTTCCCCTCCAAATAATATCTTCATATAAATTTTTTATGTAGATGAACAAAACCTGATCAGTTTTACCTGTCCTCGGGTGTATGTTGTTAGTTGTTAGGCTATTGCTATCCATTCACACAAAACTTGGTTCAATCAAAACAGTATTAGCCTAAATTCTGCACAGAAGATATTCAGAAAATATTGAGTAATAAGTAGCTATGCAAACCTGTTTCATTAATAAGTCATAAAGTATTAATTGTGAAAAGTGCTCAGGTGACCTGGGGATAGAGGAAGAAATTTCAAGGAGGAGTAGCAGAAAAAAAATATGAAATGCTATTTGATTCTTGTATTTCTCTTATATTCATTGCTATTTTGACAAATTTTCTGCCTCTGTCGAAACCGATGGAAGGAAACAGGGAACTAAACCATCTCACTGTATTTCCACCTGTCTATGGAGGAATTTTCAATTCCTATATGGAACTGCTAAGAAGAGTACTGCACGGTTTTGGGCAGTCTTTGGAGACTGGAAATGCCACTTGATATTGATAAACTACTTTTAGTGAACGCAAGGTGAATGAATATGAATGCAAGTTTGCACAGGTGCCTTTTTAGCCATAGACCCTAAATTAAATTTCCAGCAAATCCTTTTAGAATGGGTCAGCATTCATGTTCTATAAAATGTGGCTCTCTGAATTCAATATAAAAGCTTCCCTTTATAAATCCTATTTATGACTTCCTTCCCCCCTTTTTTTTTTCCTTTCTCCTTCCCCCCCTTAATTACAGCAGAGGGGGATTAGTCAGTGTGAGTCTCCAGGGAGCTATACACAAAGCCATCTCTGAAATGAAACTAAAAGGAAAATGACAGAAAGCATTGAGCTCTGGTAGCAGACAAGACTGCCTAATCTGAAGAAGCCAGGCAAATTTTCAGGACTACCGTGAGTGAATGAAAGAAGGCAAAACTCCAGGAACCTTAACCCTACACCTTTATCTTCTTTATCCAGTCTCTTCTAAAAGACAAACATCCCATTTCCATTTAATGACTTATATTAAAAACTATGAATGTTACTATTTAATGAGGAAAGTAAATTTAAATCAGGTTATCTTAAACTGCTCTCTAAATGAGTAAGAGCCATTTTTTTTCCAGCTCTGTTAATTTATTTAATGATTCTACACATGCATATATAGCTTCCTTGAAGCATTTAGTTTTTTCAGTATCTTAAAAATCTTCAGACTAGCTACTCTTTCTTTGCTTTTATGACAAAATCCAGCTGGTTGGCTTGGAGATTTTGGAGGAATAAAAAGAGAAAATGTTCAGACACAACTTTACCTGAAGTTGTGTATTCCCTAAAGGAATTTAAAGGATTAATTTAAAGAAAAATGGTTTTGGTAGGCTATGACTAAATTATACAAATACATACAGTCTAATTTCACAGTCTCTGTATTTTGGTCTACTAACATCAATCAGAACTTTGCCAGTGGAATGGTGTCCAGCTACAGAAAAATGGATTTGATGTAAGAGAAGCTTTTATAAAAAGCTCAGGGTCCCTCCTGAGCTGGTCCCCACCCACAGGTTGACATGCCAGCTTGGCCTCAGCCGTCCCAGTCCCCACGGAGGGGCCCGAGGCTGCTCCTGCTGTGGGGGTCCCTGTGAGACAAACCCAGTTGCAAGGCCCTGCCCTGCCCACCATGGCCCTCACAGGGTCAGGCTTACTCGGTGTCCATCTTCCTCAGGGGAGCAGAGTGAATTGCTGATGTTGGGAAGAGACCAAAATAAGATTCTCACAAGTTGAGAACCATCCAAAGAGTTGGCTTACACCACAACTATTATTAAAATATTCAAAAATAGTACTCACAGAGTCCTGATCTTTGGCATGTGATTGAAACTGGTAACAGGAATGCGGGTGATGTTGTTATTGTTGAGAGTACTGTTAGGAGAGAAAAAGAATAAGAGATTGATTAGGTATTTACATTTCTTTTTTACCAACACACTATTTAGAGAGACAAGCTGCTAAAACTCTTGGTAATAAATGTGCCAGGCTGCGAGCAGCAAGACACGCAGAAAATTTGTGACATATCACGAAAGACACCGTTAGGGCAAAGCAACCACCAGCTGCACAAGAATGGATGCAGGTTACTATTTACCCCGTTTGAGAGCCAAGGAGTACGGGATGTGAGTTTTTATTGAGTACTGGAAGAGATCCAGAGTTTTTGGTTAAGCTGCTGCTTTACTTGAAAACCTGGTGCAAGTTGAGTGGCGGAACATCAAACTCACTCTCTGCAAGATGAAAGCTTTGCGCTTAAAGCACTCACACAAAAAGATTGCTGCTAATTCTCCCAGGCTTGTTAATGCAGCCAGCTAACACGGGCAGACAGCTCCAATGGCCTTTTGAAAACATGTGGATGGATGGGTACCCTTTCTTTGGCTTCCTTATGGAAAAATATGCGGGTAGTGGAACAGACTGTAATAAAACATGTCCTGACCCAGGCACGTAGGGATTTCTGCTGCTCTATCAAAGCAGGGCTTAAAGAGGACATCATCTCAGCTGCTGGTAGAGACCCCCTTAATGCTTCTTATAAAAAATGAACTGACTCAATTAGCATCAGCTAAGTGTGCTGCTCCCATTTATGTAGCTACCAATTATATCAACGACTCTCTAGCAAATTAGAAGCTATAAAGTTTATAAGGAAGGCACAGGAAATGGAAAGCACTCCAACAGGGCATAATCACCATGCTCCAAGGGCACCAAATCTGCCCATACAGTAGCCCAGGTTGTCAGGAGAATTGACAGGGCTGGTGATGACTCCATGTCCTGGTGTGGCCAGTCCTGCTGCTCGCTGCAGCTGTCTACTTGAAACGTGTGGTGTCCAGAACACCACGGTATGGAACAACCTCTGCTTTATACCAGGGGCACAGCCCTCCGCAGGATCATTTTGGCAGAAGACAGTGCTTTTGTGCATCTGTATGCATTGAAGAAAGTACCTCCTGAAGCAACCTAAGGGCACGTTGCCCTTTCCTGAGCTATTTAGTTGTTCCAATGTTATGTACTTACATTGGACATAAGATTATCACACGATGAGAAATGTCCAAAGAGTTGGCTTACACCACAAGTGTTATTAAAATATTCAGAGATACTCCTCACAGAATCCTGATCTTTGGCATGATGGAACTCTTCAATCTCCAAAGCTCTTGGAAGAGTTTTACAGAAGTTAACTAGCCTTCTTGGTCATCTGCTAATTTAACACCATTTTTACAATTCTGCCTAGAAATCCCATGGCAAACCCATCATCTCCAACATCAGCAGGTTAAAGCTAAATTAGGTGATAGCCTATTGAGATTGCTTTTCTGGTGTCCAGGGAGACACACGCACACACTGGCAAAGCCAGGAGGTTGCAGAGCAGCACGCTCCGCGCAGGCACGCTCTGGAGAGGAGTGTGAGCAGGCTCTGACACCGCCAGCACTGTGTTTGTCTCGCAGCTGCACTGTATCCCAGCAGGACAGAACACGACCACTCTGTTAGCAGGAGCGTAGCCGGTATTTCAGCACAGTGCTGCACCAGATGGATGCACTATCGGTCTGGAGCCAGCTTGCCGGCTGACATACCCATGACAGCGAACTGCACCATAAGAGCAAAACTACCCTCCCTTTCCAAATCTGTGAGCAGAGTGAGTTATGTCAGTAAAAGTAAAGTTTTGGAAATCTGGAATCCACATATGAGGTCTCTTGCCAGGGATCTGTGTCAGTCAAGTCACACATGTTCACACACCAGGCTGCTAGGAGCTGTTGGCCTTAGTGCACCACAGCTTCATATATAGTATTCATTCCAGATTGTCTGGAAAACTCCATGCCGCCAAAAATTGGACAAGAAGCACACAGCTAAGTACTGGATCGATGGGTAGGTAAAATTACAGGTCTGCGTATTCAATTCCTCAACATGCAAAGACTCAAGCGCAGCTTAGTGGTAAGATGAAGAGCAAAATCCTGTGAAGATCAGAAGTAAACCTGACAGCCAGCCCTGACCGCTACCACCCGTGTCATCTTGTCAGCCGCGCATCACAAGCTGCACGTGCCGCTGCCTTCCCGCGGCGCTTCAGCCCTGCAAGGGAACACGCGTCTGCAGGGCTGAAAACCTCTACCTCTGGATTCCTGTTAACGTCCTGGTGACACCACAGATCTCTCACTGGAGCAGTTATGGTGCAAAATGAACCTCTCTGTCATACGATTGCTGCTGCTTGATTACCTTACTTCGGCAGTGGTGCAATCCACAGTCATTTGTGGACAGTTAGCCAAAAGAAGCTTGTACAACAATTTCTGAAAGTGAACAAACCCTCTTCTAAGGGTGATCATATTAGATATATACATATCCACACCCCCGCCCCTCAATGACTATATTTATTTGCACATGGATGTTTGGAAGTTCAAACAGGGCTCCCACATGGAATTATGAACTTCACCGCTCTTTTTTTTTCCCCGGTAAACATAAGAATATTATTCACCCTCTGCCTCAGTTGTCTGTTACTTAAAATTATCTATGCACTTGATGGGAAGATTTTAAGTGTGCACTGATAAACAGAATCCACATGTTATGTCAGCTCACAAAAATTAAGTCACATACACAGCTGATGTCTGAATAGGTCACACATGGCACTATAGGACTCATTGGCAGCCCCAGAAATTCAGGGGAGACTTTCTACTGATGTCGAAAGGACATGGATTGGATTCTGGCAGAACGGGACTTGACAGGGAGCTTCCTTCTGCTTTAGGTGACGTAGGGAGCACATCCCTGTGTCGCTGAGCAATTCTTCATCTGGAGGTGGAAAAGGTCAGCCTTTACCGTCTGATTTGACGATTCAAAAACATTTTTATAATTCTTAAAATATTTTTGTTTAACAGACAAAGCATTATTCCGCTCACAGTATTTCTACTCACAAAATATCAGATGAGAATGGCTCAGGTTTTGCCCCTAATAAGCAAAAGTTTCCCATAATTCATCAACAAATATATAACCCTCCGTCTAAGAATCTTAAGTCGGTGCTGAATTAATCTGCTCCTTCCACACAAATTTCAGGGATAACTCTAGCAGATAGCTATTGTGCAGATGAATTAAGAGCATACTATTTCATCGATATTTAAATGTTAACCATAATGAAGGCAATAAAACATCTATGATAACAGCAATTATTTCAGAACAAAGAAGGCCAAACACTGCAAAGGGCACTAATTGGCAGCGAACTGTGCATTGCAGCCCAGTTGTAGCGGCAGGAATTTAACCCTGGGTGTACACAGCACACAGCTCCCAGCAGCAGGACCTCTTTGGCTGCTGAATGGGCCTTTTTTCAGGTAGAGACGTCCTGCCCAGCAATGATTATTAAGACTACGCGACCTGACAGGGATAAACACACAATACAGTGGCATTTTTAGCGTGTGAATGTAAAAAAAATAATTCTGCTCCAGTCGTGTGCTAGCTACTCCAAAGCCCCAGTCTCATTTTGATCCAGCTAAGACTCATAGAACCAGATGCAGAAACGTCAGGAAACTGTGAGAAACAGAAATGTCCCAGAATTTTCTGACTCCTCCATCATCACATGGGAAAACCTGTATTCTGCTGGGCTCTCCCCAGCCTTATACCTCCCACCTCTTCCAGAACCCAATCTACTCTTGTCCCTTGGAAAAGCACTGTCCTCTCATTTAGAAACCTCCTCCCTGTAAACTATTCGCACCCAAAATGCTGAATAAGGAAACTCAGCTTACAGATAATATTATTTATGCCAGCAAACTTCCCACCTTGGGCCGTGATCCTTGTCAGATCTTGCAAGCTAAGCAGAAACAGCCTGCAGCAGTCCTAAGGGTCCTCCAAGGACTACTTGGAAGACACATAACGTGGATTCAGCAGTCTTTGAGGTGGTACATCCTCCACCAGTATCAACTGTCACAGTCCCAGTTCAATTTACCACCCCAGAGGACCTTCTCTGCTAAATCCCCTCTGCCAGGTGCCCCAACTGGTTAGAGGCATGCATGGAGCTGCCTTCTTCCTTCTGAGGATTAAAGCTGATTTACAGCCCCTACTACGAAGATTTTTTTCAAAAGAAAGAGTGCTCACTCTGCAATCCTATCCTGATTTGAAAACAATTACCTATCTCCTTCCTCAAACTTTTTGTGCAAATTCTACTACATGTGGTTGTATTTCTCTTCTCCTCTGACCTGCTCCAAAGTTACGCACACCGCCAAAGCTCCCTGACAAAGAGTTGTTAATTCCAGACTCAAAGTAATAACAAGAAAATCATTAACCTGTAGAAATTACTATCGTGTTTCTTTTAAATAATATTTAATGCATTATTCTTTACTCCTTTCTCCACCCCCTTGAACAGTATAGGTGTCGGATGAAAGTTAGGAAAAAAAATAGTAATAAATACTCCTAATAGTAAAAGAAATCTCACAACTTCTATGCAAGATACTTCAGAAAAAAGGAAAGAATTTAAATTTTGAACCATAAAAATAATACAAGTATTTCATTTTAAAACCTCAGTAACTCTATGCATCCTTTCATGTTCTTTAGACTAAATCAGACATTAGAAGTCCCAGGTTGAACAGTTGAACACTCTCGATTCCGTAAATTCCAGGTAACACAAAAATTTTTGTTTCTCTTAATTGGAATTCAAATAATGATATAGTTCAGAGTATATAATGAGTATCAGAATGCCTGGTGACTTACCAGAAATAATACTACTTCCATTACACTATGTCTACCCCATTATGTCCCCGTTAAGTGCTAGACATGAACCAGAAGGATCTTCTAATAATGATGCCAGAAAAAGTTATATGGCACAACAGAATTACCTGAAATATTAACTATTTAATTTCTTCCATTAGCACTTCAATAAGTACATAGTAAACCGGTAACTGTCTTAATGTTTTCCAGTCACACTGCAAGTGGGAAATACATAGGAAGGTTGGGGTTTTTGATAAACACGTAACAGCGTTTGATGAGAATACCACTTGCTACATCCCAGCTTAACAAGTCGTGGTATCCTATTTTATCATTGAGAAAGGGAAAAGCCGCGACACAAGTGTCCAGTTTTCTAAGTACAAGGCACCTTCATAACGCACAGAGATTACTAGCTGTGCATCAGCACAACACCCCCAGCGATGCTCCTTGTGTACAAACTGAATGAATTAAGATGAAAGGGGAAAGGAAGAACATGTCATATGCTGAAGACACCCTTTGTTTTTTGACGGTAACAGAGACTGATTTTCTTTCACATTCCATTTCTGCAGCTGATTATCACAAGCAGCTAATCAAATTGAGAAATTATATGGTAGATTAAATTTTTGATTAACACTTTTCCCCAAGCCTTAATAAGCTTCTATGAGAGCTACTAGAGGTCTGCTGTGCTGGCCATTCAGGTTTTTGATACATGCCGGATTGCTTTTATCACATTCGGCTGATCATGGGAAATGGCACCGTTTGCAAAATTCTGTTAGAAAGAAATATTCAGACCCATTCACTGAGAGGTAAATGGAGAAGGGGATCTGGAAAGGCATCAGGTCATTCATTATATTTCTGGTTTTGAATGCCTTTTACGTTTGGGCACTAGAGATTCTTTACAGGCTTCTAACAGATACGATTTGATAGCAGGAATCCTGCAAACAAGAGTCCTCAGGTGGCAGCACACGCTTCTATGAGTCTGCGGGCTTCGCTCTCAGTTAAACAAGAACTTCAGTTCTGTCTCCTGCTCAAAACTCTCGCAACACACTCTGGAAAGAACAAGGTGCTGAGTGACCACAATCTGTGATAAACTTGTATTTTGAAAGTGAGACTTTGAAACGAAGCAGAAAAGCAACCAGGCGAGGCTGGCGGGGAAGAGCCGTATCAGGCACTGAAGCACTGGTAGCTCTAACAACTCAAACATTTCCTTCTGTCTCCTTCAATTACACCGCGGCTTCATCACGGTCTGCTCATTGGCTGTGTATGTAATCCGTGTGTTGTGTGTCCATAACACCATGTAATTGGGCCTAATGCAAGATGATTATCTATGTGCATGCAATGGATGGCTACAAATGGTGCATCTGCAGGCTTGTAATGTTCCCAAGAGTGAATTACTGTCATACTCCCTGGTTATTGCTTCTCCCACAACTGCTGTAGCTTCCAGGCTTCCTATCCCCAGTGCAAATATACATCCAATAAATGGGACCGGAAAATTTAGTAAGAATTAACCCAGGCATCTCCAAACATAATTAAGCCTCTCATGTAAATAGTCTTCTTGAGAATGTTATTTCTGTTCAGAAGTGGGTGAACTGATGAAAAAAAGATTGAGCAGCACACCCCAATTTGACGGCGGAGCTCAGAAGACAATGCAACAGTCCAAGACTGCCAGCAACAGAAGAAGAATTTCTCCACGCCCCAAAAGCTTTGTTAGGGAGTGGAATGTTGGTAAATAAAAATAGGTGATGGGAGTCTTTTCATAGTGTACGTGTGAACTGAAACTGGTGAATCCATGCAAGCTTAGACATCTCCATCAGTGTTTCTGCACATGAAGAAAAGGATCTTAGGGTCTGTCTCAAACACTAGAGTGAAACACAAATTTGGGTGACTGCATTAGCAGCAAAACTTAATGCTAACAGCAACAGAAGCTTAGACCTCCATGCTAGCAGAGTGGTATCACTCTTAAACCTCTCTCCAACTACATAAAAAGTCACTGCGAAGGGAAAAGAAATTCTCTACTCCTTGTATGCAACAAGGGTTAAACAAAGCAGTAATAGCTTTGTGTTTCGGAAAGGGGAATTTTGATTAGATACAGGGGAAACGTTTGTTACAATAAGAACAGGAAAAAAAGAAAGTAACTGTTACAGAGTGTGCAGCCATCAGCAGACAAGGTCCAAAACTCAACTGCATCTCTTACGAGTTTTGCTGAGTCCTGAGTGCCTCTTGTACCCAATCCTTTGATCTCCCTACAGACAGTTTAAGTTAAAGCCCATAACTACTGTGCGAGCATATAATGAAAGCAACCGATGCTGCACTGATTAATCCATTATTCTCTACTGTTAGAAAACATAATGATCTCACGAGGGGCCTCATTCACTGACATGCAGCAGTTGAGCTCTGATCCGACACCTCAAATTAGCAGCAAAAGCAATAACAGCTGAGATTTTGTCTCAATATTTGTACCCAACTCTAAAATGAGCTGGCACTATACAAGTGCTATTTTTAAACACAATGTTTGCCCAGGCAAATAATCTTCTAAATAGTCTCCAGGTGACACATCAAATCCACTGAAATAAATAACTAGTTGCCAATTTGTGGTTTCTGTTCTAGTATTAGTCTTTCACCGATGTGTTCACAAATGTTCTCATCACCGCAACACGAGAGGCTCTGGCGTTGTTAACTTAGGAAGCTGACATCAGAAATATGACTAGTCTCATACAGAGGAAAGAAAATGTTCTTTCTGGAAATGTATGAAAAAATGAAACATAAGCTTAGTGTGGAATTATGCACAAACCTGCCAGCAGTGTTTACTGCTACAATTGCCTGATATTTCCCATTCTGCGGCTGATTTCAATTCGCATATAACTGTCAGATTTTAACTATTTAGGCTTATTATAAAGGCCAGATGTTTATGGCAAATTTTTTTCCCCTTCAAGGAGTGAGATTACTTTCAAAAACATAAGGTTATTACAATACCAAATTCTTTTTAAAAAATGCCTCTTTTATCACCCAGCAAGAACCAGGGTGATCACATTTGCCTACAACTATAACTTGAGGGCATATTAACTGAAGTCCTATAATTGCTGCATTAGCTCTCCCTAGAGACTGGCTGTTTCTTGGCTGGAGTCTCTGGGACTGGTGAGGTCAGGAGCAGAGGCTAAGAGTAGATGAGAGGGCAAGACAGGACCTGCAGCTAAAAAAGTGGTTGGGAAATCTATCTGGGTGAAGAGACTGGGAGACTTGGAATCGGTGCAAATAGGCAAAAGAGGCCAGGAAAAAAACAGTACAGGCCTGTACCATCAAAGATAGTATATTATATGTATATAAGAGGAAGCAAAATTAAGGATTCTGGTGACTGATTCTGAAACCTCCTGGTGTTATCTTTAGCCCTGCCTTTATGATCTATGTGTAGAGATGCGTCATTATGCCTGAATTTGCTTACTTATACTGACACGCAAATAAATAAAGATATGCTAAACCAAGATAAAGTAGGAAACAGAATAATAGAATAGCATAAAATGAGACAAGCCAAGGTAAAATAGAATATAGCAGGGGTTATACAGAGAATGAGGGTGGACTGTGTTAGCTGTTAAGTCAAGAATGTCATTCTCATGGTCTTATCTCAACCATCTTAGTGCTTCCCCTTAAGGAAGCCTTCTCTACACATATAGCCATACCTATTTTGCCACAGAATCCATCACTTCTATTATCTGTACCAAATCCAGGTACCAGTTGAATCCCCGAGTTCTAATGCCTATGCCCAGTGAGAGTTCAGAAAAGCTTTTGAGAGAAATTTCAATCAGCTTTTCAATCTTTTACATGACATCCTTATTATAGGCAGAAAAAAACCCAACAAATTCAATCCAGCCTGAATGGAAATTTTAGTTATAAAAGCATTGGTACAAAGACAAAGGAAACACCGGCTGAAATTATTCTGCCACTGCTTTATTGTTAAATTAAGCATTCTCCAATGAGCTTTTTTTCTAAGCTGAAAAATGACACCAGAAACACTGATTTTGATTTTTTTTTTTTGGAATCAAGATATTTTCTCAAGTCTTTGCCTGAAGGCTGGACGTTTTTCAGTACACTGTACTGGGAAGGACTCCTGTGGCTCCAACTCCCAATTATATCTACAATTTTCTCTAAGTATTTGGACTAAGAGAAAGAAAAGTCTTCCTACAAACACTGAATAAATGTTTACAACATCAGGGTGGTTTTGATGTTTCTCTGTGGTACCCAGTTTCCAGGGCTCATAACATTGCCTAGAACCACTGGGAATGAGTCCAACTATTATAATACCCAGAGCAGTGTCCACTGAAGTGAGTGCAAATCCCGTTGCTGATTTCATCAGGGAGTGGATCTTGTCCCTGCAATCTACTTATTTCGGTGCAGATTTTCACAAGAGCCACAGCAATCCAACATAGAATTCAAATGCATTTCAACTCACTTAAATTTTGGGTTGTAGATTCATTGGAAAATCTCTTGTTCAATGAATTAATAGAAGTAAAATGATAATAGAATCATATCATTTTAATATAGATTGTTAAATAGATATGTTTTTTTTTTAAGGTTATATAGAGATCTCAATAAATACAGCTCTTGTTGTTACCTGACTGTATGCATGTCAGGTACTGTAGTTTATGGATTCTGTGCTACTCCTGCCAAAATCAATGGAAACTGGATTGGGTTCTCAATGAATACCAAGGTCTGAAAGCCTACCAGAGTGTATTTATGGAAAGGATGGAAAAAAAAAAAAAAGGGAAAAAAAAATCTACAAAACAGTCAGATCATACAAACCTTCATTTTGATGCATCAGTGCTTCAGCAAAATAAAACGCTTTCTCTGGTTCCTGCCGAAACAGTTGTTTCAGTTTAGTCCTTTCTGAAGCTAAAGCAGTCTTATAAACATAGCCCAGCTCAAAGTAACACAGTCCAAACTCGGTAATTTGAAAAGAGCAAATGCCTTTTGCCATTTGTTCAGGCTGAAGACATTTAATGATGGAGATTTCCAAGGTAAAAGGTTTCAGAGTGCTGTCAGCTGAGAGCTGCAGTTTTCCTACAGGACACCACCAAAAGAAATTCTAAAGAAACTGATTAAATTTGATCAGAAAGGAGCAGCATCATTCTACAAAACTGTGGTTTAATTTGTCCCATCCTGAGTACACTGCAACCTTAGTGCTATAACCTAAGAGTAAAAGCATTTATTTTGATAGACTTCCTTACCCTAATGAACGTATCCTTTTCACACTTGTCATTGTAACACACCCAGGAACAGAAAAGCCATTCCAAGTGACACGTAGAAATTAGTTGTCTTTTCACAGCTAGAGAAAGTGACCAAAAATGGACTCGTGCATGCATTGTAAGGGGATGCGTGACAACCTTCAACCTCTTTGGGATGGCCATTGTGCCAGCCTGTTGCCAGCTCAAGTGCCGCAATGCGGCAGTGCCGCGGGACTGCGGAACCCTGCGAGTCCCCGGTTGACCACTGGGGCCAAAGGAGGGTGAGGTGGCACGCCCCACGGCGTGGCAGACAGCTCCTTCAGAAGTAGAACTACAACAAGGAACAGAAACGGCACCGGCAGCGGTTTAGCCCCAGTGGCTGGGTGTCGGTGCAAAAGGTTTTACAAGAGCCTTTGAGGAGGCAGGCGATGGGTGTCCATGGAGAGCGGGCTGCCCCAACCCCTGGTTTCCTCCCCCTCTGATGGCAGACCTACAGGTCTGGCAGGCAAAATACTGTCCCTCGCTCCTTCTGTCAGAGCAATCCCCCAATTTCGGA
Source organism: Chloroceryle amazona (assembly GCA_027560015.1). Classification (NCBI taxonomy): domain Eukaryota; kingdom Metazoa; phylum Chordata; class Aves; order Coraciiformes; family Cerylidae; genus Chloroceryle; species Chloroceryle amazona. The sequence goes on along the minus strand of JANHFX010011810.1, from coordinate 79,767 downwards.
AGCCCAGCATCTCAGCTGCCCCTTGGATCCCAAGGCCACTGGCATTCCCACTGGGAGAAGGCATCAGAAAGAGGTCTTTCATAGCTCCAACACCATGACGACGTGCACAGTGCAGCACAGAACCGCAAAAGCAATTCTCAACTTTTGACAGCAGAGGAAGAAAAACGAATCAAACCTTTTAAAAAGGAAACTTCACCTTTACTGCCAAAAGTGCTTCCCCAAATTGCAAGAGATGCAGACCATATCTGAGGAATCATTTTTATATTCTAACAATATGTGATGCACCTACCTGAAATTCATCCCCGCTGGAAGGTAGAGGCTCATGTACAGGCTAGTATAAATCCACACGGATGAAAAAGAGAATGCGCGAAACACGCGTTCTGTGAATTTAGGCTGGCGTGTATGAGCAATTGTTAAGGAGAAGTTACATTTAGAAAGGAAAGTAAATGCTTTGAAAGAACAAAGACAACATACGGTTCCTAGACAAGGGCAGTTACATGTTTCTTGGTGAAGCTGGAAAGGGATCTGCTTTCCATCAAGATTTTCTTTTAATAATACATTAGACGGCACTTGTGTGCGTCACACAAGAAAAAGGTCAATATGCTCAAAGCCACCTATCTTTCCCATTTTTAAACCTCTCCCAAACACAACCTGCCCATGAGAAACAGCAATACCTGCTTATATTCATGCATACGTATGCAACACAGCTAGGAAACCGTAACAATCTGAATAGCAAGTACTCACGGTGTTTCATTTGCGTTCAGTCCACAGAGAGAAAAAGTGCAAAATAAAACATACATGGAAAAAAATTCGAAGCACTCATGATCTGCTCAGAAATATTCTCCGAGCGCAAGAAGTAGCTAAATAAAAGGAGTCAACTGTTCTCCATACAAGGCTCTTTCTCTGTACTATCTGCATGCATACTAAATAAAACAAAACTGCCATTGTGGATGGTCCGTCCTGACTGCTCCAGCCTAAGTATTAGCCGAAGTGCCTCACCTGCTTTCTAACGCCCTAGCTGTGGATGGGAAGACAGGGTGTCTTGCAGATAAAATGGACCCAACCCTTTTAAGACATCACTGAAATTGCTCAAAGAGCCAGTAAGAAGCTTGGGTGCTCGTGGAGTGGACTACCCCCCTCTGCAGAGCCCGCCCAGCCCGCAACCTCCTCTTGCACCAACGGGGGCTTCTCCGCGGCCTTCAAGAGGCGTCGCAGAGATGCTGCATTGCGGCAAGTTATCGATCACAGTAGCCAAGTCCAAAGCTGAAAGCCATGAACAAGATCTGCTTTCCCACCCTCCCTTCTCCCAACAAAGCACTTCTGGTGACGGACACAATCTGAGATTCTAAAGAATGCAAAAGCAAATCTAAATTACCGACCTGATGGTCAAAGACCTTGTTCAGAATACACTCCTACAACCCCTTATCAGAACCATCAACCCGTCTTCCACAATACTCTCTTCTATTTTGCCCCCAAATAAACCCCAGTCTCAGCCACAGTCTGACACTTGCAAACCACAGATACCTCGTGCCACCTAGCACCCTGTAGACAAGACGGATGTGTACAATTTTTAAAAATAAATGGAACCACTCTTCCATGTTTCCTTCAATGGCTTTACGTAGCCACCTCATTTGATGACCTTTCGACTGACCAAGCCATTTTCTGAGGTCTCTCTAAAATACCAAAGAGCAACACGGTCTATCACAGCAAAGGTTTCTGGATGACCTTACAGAGTTTCCAAATGTGTTTCTAAGGATCTGCAGATGTTCTAAGCATGGCCATCCATCACTTCGTAGGTACTAAAACAATACGGTCAGATTATTCACCCCAAAACAGAAATGTAATTCTGCTTTGAAACTATCAAACCAGATAACATGAAATTGCTTCATTTATGCTAACTAAATTAACATCGAAATTGTGATTATTTGGCTTCAAATTACTTTAAAATTGTTTCATACTTCCATCATTACTGCAGCTCTTATATTTTCTTTTTTTCTTCAACACAGAACTGGATATGCTATGTAAAGAAAGTCTAATTGGCACAAATCATACGCCTTTCTTTTCCAAGTTTTATACTCACATTATACGCATAACTTTGTGAACAACAGGAAAAAAAGAGGACAATATTAGATTTTGTGAACAGAAGAAGCTTCTACATATGCATTTCATTTCGGGTGCAAACGTAATTGTCTGCTTCGCTTGTAAGCTTTCTATCTACGTGTTACTGGCTTGAGTTCTAATTTACTATAGATACAGTATTATTGTCCCAGCTAAAAATACTGCGTAATGCTAACAATAAATAATGTACAGCACCCTGATCCCAGCAGCTACAGTTTAAGGTTAAATAGCTGACATAAGGTTTGAAGTAGTAGACCAACAATTCTGGAATACAGAGCTTCCATCATAATTTTACTTTCCCTTTTCAGAGAAACCAGGCTTTTGAGTCCTCTCCTATAGAGAGGCTGGCCATGGTGCAGAGCCTTTGTCTATGTTGTTCCACAAGCACAGCAGGAGACAAAGGCAACCGCTGAAAAAGACAAACCATTTATACCCCTATAGGTCATAAACAATAACTTTAATTGTACACACAAAACCAGAAGGTAAGCATTCTGTGTTTTGAAGCTTTTTTTGAAAGGATCATATTCTGGCTGTTGTGGTGATTGACCCCAGAGGGGGTGCAGGAATTCCTGCAGTAAACTCCACTTTTGGACCCCAAATGCTGTCACAGGAGGACTGAGGACACGCTGGTGTATTTGACATTGATATTACAGAAACCTGTGCCGCACAGGAGTGCAGCCTCCTCCCCCAGCCAAAGAGGACTTACTAATGCCAGTAGAATTACATCCAACTACTGTAGTATCATCATCCAGCTGCTTTGGGGACTCATATAAACAGTGAATTGCAAATTGAGGCATAAAATGACTACTCATCTACCTTGAACTTGCTACTTTCCCTCAGAACTCTGTCATCACCCCAACTTTATCTGCAAGGAGTTTTATTCACATCATAGCGTTCAGCTCAGCTTTTAGTGAAGGTGCCCAGCCTCACATCTGCATTAAAAATAAAGTCGAGTGTCCTCTGGATTAAGTCATTCACAATTCATTTGACTTTCAGCAGTCAAAATGCTTGTTGTACATCTTTTATATTACTGACGAAGAAACTGTATTAGTGAAAGGGGATGGAGGGCAAGTCACAGGATGAGAAGAGCATGCAAATGAAACAATTAATACCATGGGAGACAAGGTTTTCCAGAAACCTCTGTGTCTCCTGGACTGAAGCACCAATGTAAAAGGGCTTACAGTACTCCAGCCATAACACTGGGCTTCCTCAAAAAGCATATTGGTTAGAGATTCAAGAAACTAATAATTCTAACCTGGCACTGCTCTTATCTTGATAAGTTCTGCAGCCTGCATGGCTCCAGGCTATTCTTAAAGGGAAAAAAGCCCTTCTTCATCCTAATGGGAGCAGGAAAGGAGAATGAGCACAGCATTCAACTTTTACATATGCTCCAGAAGGGGAAAAATCCATCTTTTCTAAATATGTAATATAATTAGGCGTCTGCGCTAAGGATTGATAGAAATGTTCATCAATTTGCTAGGACATGCCTGGAATACTGCAGGATTAGAAAAATCAGTGATCAATGAATTTATGCAAATATATTCCACCCATAAAGAGAGAGTTACGTTACATCTGTAACAGGCATTAGTGATTTTCAGCGGCCCTCTCCTGCCCGCCCTTATTTTATCTCAGCTGGTCTTTGATATAAAGCCTGTCACCACGGTGCCATCTGGATAGTGTTCCTTTCACTACGCTGTACTCCCAACCTCGCATTGTGTAATAGGTTACAGAACAGAGGTTATCTCAGATTTCATTTCCATATCTTGAGCAATGACACCAGATCTCCCACTGACGTGTATCGGCAAATAAAAACATTCCTTATCAGGCAATCATGTAAGCATTCCATCTTTTCTCCGTCAATTCTTTCCGCTAATTATGCATCTCATTTCACTAGGGTGAAGTACCTTTGTAAAAGTTCTCCAGAAAAAGGCATTTCTGTAGTTGATCTTATCTGCAACAGATTTATATAACACAAACTCATAGTAACAGCAGCCAGGTTGTTCCAGAGCCTTTCTCCTTCCCTTAAAGACTAACAGAAATAACAGGAGGCAGGAAGAATGGAAGGGGTATAAACTACAGGACAGGTTGGTAAGTAAAAGTGTAATGAAAAATGGAAAATAGCATTTGTCCACTGATAGCTCTGTGCTCCGTGCACACCGTTACTCAATTACCAAACTGACTTTTATTCTTCCTCTGGCATAACTTAATTGCCTGTGATACAAACTGGACGTGTAAAAATGAGGATACTCTTCGAAAAGCCAAACACATTGTTTTTCAGCTCATCGCAGCGAACTGGTAGATACTTCAATTACTCAGATACTGGCAACGGTTATTCCCTTCAGTTTTGTTTTTAGGACATGTATTATGTACATGCTGACTGATGAAAAAACTGTTAATTAATTTTATTCATTTACATGCATTTTGGCTAACAGATGCCTGGGGAGGGGGGGAAAGGGAAAAAACCAACCAAACAAAAAACCACACCAAAAAACCCACAAACCACCAACAAAAACAACCACCCCAAAACAAAACCCAACAAAACAAAAAACCCCACAGAAAACAAAATACCCAAATCATTTTAATTTTACTGTATTCAAGTATGAATACATAAAACAGCTTTGCACAACATTTTAAACATAAATCTCCTTTTCCTTATTGTACTAAGGTATTTTGATAGCCGTTATAGCAGCACAATTTACAGAGTTCAAATTTGATCCTGATTGCCTCAACCGATCATAATTTCCAGGAAAATAGAGAAGGAAATCACATTTGTGTGGCATTTTCAGGCTTTCATTAAGCAATGACATCTCATATATCTATAATTATGTCATGACTTTCGCTCGCCGACTCTCCAGGTTGGGAAAGCAAATAAAAATCTTGTATCTAGTTAAGACATGCCCAGAATAGCATTTTCCAAATAAGTAAGATTGACAACATAACCGAGTGTTCAGCATACAGAAGACAACCCTAGGGACCATCAAATCCCTAGGCACAAAATAACAATTTAAGTTCAGAAAAGTTGTTAAAAGTTTGCTAGGACAACAGGTACTGTGCATTATCACCACACTCACCCTCTACTTCTCCATCAGAAATTGCACAGGTTGCTAAATTTTTTTATGAAACAGAATCCTTTGTAACAGGAACACCTTGGATGGAAAAAAGGGTAACACAAATCACCCTATTCCACTTGGGAAATGCTTGCAGTGGCTGGAGGTGTCAGACAACGTCCAGAAGCACGGGGGGATGCCGACCGCAACCGCTCTGGTGGCTCACGCCGTGTTCCACTCAGCAGTGAATCAGAGTTCAAAAGAAAGCAGCGCATGGGTTTTGTAGCTGTGTGCTTTACTGGGCCTTTGTCTTGGAATGGGAAGAAGAGCGAGGCACAAATGGTTGGAGAAAAAAAAAGCTCTTATATACAAACACTGATAGAACCACTTGAATTTCTAGGACTCCTACTATTGTAAGACTTGGGCAAAGGAAGGGTGGTGTGCTTTCATTTTACAATCTGAAAAACATTATTTTTTCTTTTTTTTGAAGTTCAAATATTTAGAGCTCGCCTGGAATTGAAGTTGCAACTTGAAATTTCAATTTTGGGTGCCTGTGCTTATGCTTCTTCAGTATTACTTGTGAGTGAATTCTCACAATTTTTCAAGCTAAAGCACCAAGAACTGAATGGCAGATTCCTCTGAGCAGTTTGTTGTTACAGACTCAGTGACACAATCAGTGCTCAAGAACTTCAAGAAGCAGGTGGAACCCAGGAAAGGGGATTTTCAAGCTCAGATACAATATGAAAAACCTACAAAGAATTAACACGACCAACACCAAACAACCCCCCAAAATCACTCAGTACTACCTCTGTACAACAAGAACTCGTTTGCCTTCTTTAATAGAATACTATCCATAGAATACTCCCAAGATTAGCTCTCGGGATGATAAAATCTTTTGGGTTTGGGAAGTTTTTTTACAGAAAATCTGCAACAGACAAAATGTGTTCACACTCCACTCCCTCTGGCTACCATGGAGGAGGAAAACCAGCTCTTACAATATAAACCAAGGAAAGCAACTCCACCTAAGCTGCCAACACTGACTCGTAATTCTTTGTCCTGTCGAAATGGCACAACTGCCACGTCACCACACAGTTGTCACACTACTCCAGTGAGGCAAAACAATAATAAATTAATTAAAAGGAGTTCTTGCTAAATTGAGTTCTCAGTCGTACTGAGAAATGGACACTAAAATCACATGACTCATACAGCACTTCCAGTCTAATTGTAGCACATTCATTCACTCAGTATTGCCAGTTTATCCACTCTGACCACCTTGAAATTAATTTGTTTTCTTTACCCTAAGAGACCGAAGGTGAAATTCTGAGCTCTGAAAGGGTTTTATCTTGGGTATCTATGCTTCATAATTTTGTACACTTAGAAATAAAGCTGTGGATTAATTTCTAATCTACAAAGGATATGAACGTCATATTCCACACACCATAGGAATATTGGACAATTTTGAAGAATTCTTTGGGTTTCTTCTTTGTTTCATGAGAGGTTTTTAATAACCTTTTAAGGTGCTTACAGCTCCACTAATACATAGCTCTGAATAATACCATTATTCCCAGATAGTGCCACAGGACATAACTAAAAATTAAGCAGAGGAAAAATTTTCTACTGAAAATGAGACTTTAGTTAGTGAAAGCTTCACACCAATTTTCTTCAACTTTTCTTCATATTCTATTCCAACAGTTCATAATGACTTTCGCCACCAAATACATAACCCTTTTACATTTTACTGCTGTTTCAGTGGTTGCGCACATCTTTCCGTGCCTTAGGATTCAGGAAGGAAGGAACACACTGAAATATATTTTAACCTCTTATATAAAGAGGAAAAGGAAATACGTCACCAAGAAAAATCCTTTTTTAAACTGTTGTATCAACAGTTTAAAACCCAAACCTTCCTGGGAAGCCATGCAAAAAATCTGACACAAAAATGAACAAGACCAACCCAAACCCAATGTAAAATTACCAAGAAAGGATGTTTAAGGAAGCATGTCAGTTCTGCATGCCATTTCTCAAGACACTATTTTCACCTTGCTGCAGGGACAAACACAATCAACACAAAGCACCAAAGTACTTCATACTCAACAGTTTTGCAGCTTTTTAACCCAAAACTCAGAGTCATCAGTAGCACTTGGCACCTGCATTACAGTCTGCATGCATTGGATCATAGCATCAGGGACACCCTTTGGGATACTTGAGACATGGAAGCTCAAAACCAAAGGAATGATCAAAAGTCTGTGTTTGTTTTGGGACACAGTCAGTGCCTTGGTCTCATCCCAGCTTCACTTGAAGTCAGAAACTCCTTGCACCATGTGAAGTACTGAAATTAAACACAAATTTCAGTCCGGTTTTCATCTCTGCCTCTGTGCTATTTGTTGGTACAGGGACATATTCATAATACAGAAAAAGAAGATAAAAGCAGTCAAGAAAACCAGCTTGTTAATAACCAGAAGTAACATGGACCGTGAAGTGTTCTTCATTTTGAAGGATAACTGCACAAGTTCCTTCTCTTCCTACCTCTACCAAATCAGCAAGCTCCTTGCATTCATGTTTTTGAGGAATTCAAGGTGAATGAAAAGTGCAATCTCCAAAGTGCTTTTTAAAGAAAGTGTTCTTTCTTTTTTCAAGTAATGTGAAGCATTTTGCCTCTGCCTCGAGTTATCTATGGAATTTTGAATTCTGGAGACGGGCAGGTGTGCAGAGAAAAGATGCAGAAATGTAAAAATTTGGTATCAGAAAGGTTTTATCAAGATAAAGAAGAACTACATTACTTGGCATCCTTGCAAACTGTTCAAACGTAATTAGATTAATTTTTGCCAGTAGCATTCAATATTTTCTAC